>SMSR01000021.1:17498-32557 GCA_019453355.1 Ceratina japonica
TCTCATTCAAAACTATATTTCTTTGCTATAAAAGTCGCGTAATTTTTTACTTTTCCTCTGTTTTATTCGCAGATCCAAAAACGGCTAAAATATGGGAAAGACCTCTTCAGAAGGAAAACTGAAAACTAGGGAGTCTTCATTATCTCATTCAAAACTATATTTCTTTGGTATAAAAGTCTCAAATAAGTATCTGTTCATATGAGAAAAAAATCGACTTTTTAGTCCCACAATGAATTAAATGCCGTACTATCTGTATAATAATTTCTGCATAATTATTGTCTTTACTAATTTTTAATTAACTTTGATACGATGTCCATATATAAAATTATCGGAAAAATGCAGCGGGTTATTGTGGCGAAGCGGCAATAGAAATGGAATAACGATGCACCCGTGGTCCCAAAACGAAGATCGAGGTTTAATGACAGAGGAAGGGGGAATCGAAAAGTCGTGTCGTTGGCCAAGGAGAATCGCTGCCGATGAAAGGAAGGAATTTGGTGAATGGGAGTGCCGCGACTCGTTTTTCCACTACAATACCATTAACGATAGACAAAGACGAGGACTCGCGTGCCGTGGAATTTCTCCAGAGATCATAGCTGGAGACGATCGTGACACTACCAAGGTGACCGAGCAGGATCCACGGGTATTCGAAGAAATCCTGTGAAATTCTAGATCGTCTTCTATCGAAAGATAGAAAGACATCGATAGTTACCGCGGATTTCTATGCAAATTCATATTCTTTGGTAGAAGAATCTCGATGGGAAATGGCCACCTATTACAAAACTACCGTACAACGAACGTTTTAAATATTTATCCAGACGGTGTCTATTTTATGCAACTGTGTTTCTTTAAATTTCTCGAAAGTCTGGTAATCGTTGCCTCGCCGTCTGCCTGCACCGCCCACGTATCCCCGCGCGTTAAATAATTAATTCGAGATACTTTTTCTCGGAACTTTCCGTTTTCGATATTTGATAAACCGCGAGGGTCCGTCGGCGGAGATTTACCGGTGAAGAAAAATAAATTCGCTCCGCGTGCGCGTAAATAATTCTGTTTACGGGTGGCTGTCGATCGCGTATCGCGCCGAGGCGAATGGAAAATTCGCCGCGCGCGTTAAACCGTGCCCCGTAAAAATAGCGTTTAATCGACGCGGGTTCCCGTGGCGCCTCGGAACCCGCTATTTTTCACGCGACGCTCTCGTCGTTACCCTTCGCCGGCTGAAAAATCGTACAATTAACGGGATAGCTATCGGCGCTGGAGAAAAAGTAAGATTCGAGCGGAGTCGCAAGTTTCACGGTGGAGATTCGCGATAGCGAACGGAACGATGACGGGACCGGGGGGGAGGGAGGAGGTGGGTGTCCTTGGAGCGTGGTAGTTGACCACTGGCATCGAGAGACCATTACCATCGTCGGATCCCGTCCGGGAGAGGTGCGTGCCCATCGACCAATAAAGGTAGATCTACGCCGCCGGGTCAACGCCGTATTTTGGGCCAAATCGACAAGCTTGGAGACGTGCGACAATACTGTAACTAGAATTTCCAGCTATTAAATGCAGAAGCCTCCGAAGGCCACAGTCATATTAATTAATTGTCTAAAATCAACAATCGAATTACCACGTAAATCTGTCTTATTCTTCGATGTTCTGATTATGTCTTTACGGTATGAAGGAGCAATTACAATTTAACCCTTTGCACTCGAAATTTTTTTTCATTCATACTACCAGCAACTCGAAGCAATTTTAGTGGAAAGATCGTATTCACATATAAGTAAATGATATGCGCATTAAAAGAAGTCATCGTTGTGTGTCATTGTTTTTTTAATTGATTATGGATACAAATACTGTAATACATTAAAAAGAAACGTTTTTAATGGCTCCGTTTCGGAGCCCTTGAGTGCAAAGTGTTAAACTGTATTAAATTTTTAATAATACTCAAAACGACCTGTTATTCTTGGACGAATGCCTCAACAAGTCAGTTTATTTCGATAAGATAATTGTAAAGTACAACGTTTCGGCTCATTTGTAAGCCCTTATCAAGTGTTAATATTATAAAAGGTCAAAAACACAAACTTCATAGTCCCGAAAACGGCACCATTCAATTAAAATGTCACAACTTAAAATTAACCAAGAAGTTCATCTTGTATAAATTCTAACGGTAAAACTACCTAGTCATTCGTACTGTTATCTGTCAACTATGAGGTGATAAGTATTAAATTTTATTCTGAATCTTAGAAGTATGAATGAAAGCAGAAAAACTGCCGAAGGATCGATAGTTCCCTGTTTGGGAAAATGAGCGATTCAAGAGTAATCAACTCGAAAGTTTGGCTATTTCGAGAGGTTACAACAATGATGATAACGATAAGGGGCACTCGATTTTCGAGCACGGATCGCGGCGAGAAAAAATTAGCTTTTATCGAGTACTCGATACCCGAGAGAGGTCGATGCTCGTGCGAGCGAGATAACGGTCCCGATGCACGTACGGCGCGGGGCACCTCCTCCCAAATAAATTATAGATAAATCCATCCTCGTTTCGGTGTTTCTTAATATACGGACTCGATAAATAACGGAGTTGAAAACAAAACGAGAGAGACTGACGACGTCTAAAAGCGCGCAGAGGCCACGATAGAATCGTTGCCGTAAAAATAGAGTGCGCGAGGCTCTTTTTGCTCCCGTTCGGAGGTCGTAAGTCGACTCTTAGCCCGCGGCAGGTGGCAACGATACAATGCATAATTATAGTATAACGTACGATTTAATTCCCGTGGAGGGTTCCGTGCAACACTGTGCGAGCCGTTCTCGAGCCCCGAGGTCCGGAATTGGACCGAAATTTAAAGCCCTTTGAATCGCCTTTTTCTCTCTCCCCTCGAACACGGCAGAAGGTTTTATGCAAATGCGCGACCGGGTAGCATGGTCGTATTTCAACGGAAACGTCGCCGGACTCTCGCAGGACTGCAAAAATCGCGCGTAACGCCGCGGCTCTTCGGGCTCGAACGACTTCTTTCAATATTAAAAGCAAATTTCGAAGGCGTAATTCTTGTTAATTCGGACGAAATCGGCGTGCTGCTGCAATTTTCGCAATTTATTTCGCGCGCGCGTCCCTTTCGCATGCTAATTTGCCGGGCTGCGAGCGGAACGGAAAGTTGAGAAATATCTCGGAATTACACGACTTCATTCGAGGCTCTGTTTATTGGTTCGCTGATGAGGATAACGATGTCCCTCGGAGAGGAGAGAAAAAAAACCGAATGAAATGTTCGTCGAATTACCGCGAAGGATTGGATAGACGCGGAAATTCCTACGTCCCTCTGTTCCTATTTCAAGAAACGAGCACCGCTTCTGATGGCTTTGAAGACCGCCAAGACCCTTACCAGGAAACGCGAGAGACCGACTATATGCTCGTCTAGCCGCTGGCCGGTCTCTATCCACTCCTGTCCGTTTTCTCTTATTTTACTTTATTCCTTTTATTCGTTCTCCGCCGGCTCTGCCAGCTCCTCTTCCTGCTCCCGGCTCTCTCTCGCCGCTCCAGGAACGATTCCTCATTCGTCGCGAACAGGTGCGGACTTTGATAAACGAAACTGCTTCAATGAACTCGCGGTTTCCAGAAGAATGACTCAAAACGATCGGATTTCGCGACCGCCGTCCCGACAGAAAATCAGTTTTCAAATTCGTGAATTCAAGGGGGATCGAAATTGACTTTGGATCCGTGCGAGATCTTCGACGCGCGCCGAAGGAGACGAAGCATGCGATAATAAATGCTATTAACTATTTCTTATTTTCGCGAATTCTTCACGTNTTTCGACGCGCGCCGAAGGAGACGAAGTACGCGATAATAAATGCTATTAACTATTTCTTATTTTCGCGAATTCTTCACGTTAGGGGACGTTTACGAGGTTCAAGGCAGCCGCGTAACGCGCGCGGAGGAACGGGCTGAGGTACATGGGAGGGAATCGCGGCGGATGACTGGCGCCTTTAACGAGCATACTTTTGACATCCTTAAGAGGGCTCCTATAAAGTACGCGAAGGGTCGTGACAACGACCTTGTCGACGTCCGGCCAAGGAGAATGGCCCTTAGTCATCGCAGGAATGTCGACTAAACCCGTGCGCGTACGTGCGTATAACGCATGCACTTCCTCTCTATCTTCCCAGAAGCTAAACCGAAACGATTCCGAGCCGGTATCGAATATTCTTAATGGCCACTCCGATTTCACTTCGGCGCCGGTATAACGGACCAAATTTAATGCTTCGAGTACGTCTTCTCTAATTTTAATCAAATCTCTTAAGGTAAGGCTGAGGGAACGTTAAATTCTGTAGAGTCAAAATTCTGTAGTGTTTTCCTTGCTTATATATATTATTGTTGGTTTTCCTAAAAATTTTTCACACTAAGCGTCATAATGGAGTCATGTCCGTTTAATAAAGAAATTGAAAATGTCTCGAATTTATATTCTTTCTCCAAGTTTCCATAAAAATGGAATTAAAGACCAAAGACGATCAGTGGGATTCAATTGATAATAACTGCTGATCCAGTGGATTTAATTGAATCGATCGACGAAGAGGGGAAAGCGAGATTGAGGCAGGTCCGGGTATGCCAGGTGCGCTTCCGGAAAGGACAGATCCGGATGGACCGTGATCCGCGGAATCGCGTACGGTCAATGCACCAGCCCAGTTTTCAAAATAACTTGAAACGCTGTCACGCGCAGGCTACACCCCTTCCTCGCGTTTCACCGAATCGAGAATATCCACTCTCGGACATTCGCAGACTGTCTCTTGACCGGGCGCCAAATCGCCCCGGCTTTATATTTGTGCACCGCCGCGGCGATATGCATAGGCACCGGATCTATAGTTGCGCCGTCTCCGTGAATCACTTTGTAAATAAACTACTACGACCGGGAAATTCTCGAGCCTCTCGTAGAATCTTAGCTACGCCAGGTGTAACTCGAAAAGTCCTACCGACAAATACTCTTTCATAATACTGAAATATTATGATGAAACCGACGTACGCCGGTGTACGACTCCGTCGTTATGCGACGTTATACGATGTAAATAATACGCCGCGGCGACGAGCAGGCTCGGACAGGCTCAAGCAGGATCAATTCGGTTTTGCGAAATTAAAATTTATACTCCACAAGTGTATACGTTACAATGTATGCACGGTACACGCGGTATTAGACGGAAGATATGTCAATTGTTTTTACAAATGTATATATATACGTTTGGTATTTTGACTTCCTGCCGGCAGAGCGCAAAAAGAATTGCGTCCCAGTGACCGTTGTTTAAAAAATCTAAGCAGGCTTGGAACCGAGTTTTGAATTCGAATCTCGATCGAAGATGTGTTGATGCTACATTTATGCTAGAGATTAAGCTATACTACTGTTCCATTCGAGCCATTAATTGCTCACCTCATTATTTTTTTTTTAACCCTTTGGGTACATTTGATGAGACTCGTCATCTAGTCAAATAATTCAGTACTCAAAGGGTTAAATTAGTAATACTAGTAGTAATAAATTAATTTCTATTAACAATACTGCAAATAAATATATACAGTCACTCCCATAAATATTCGTACACATTTCGAAACGGTATACAATTTTTAGTATTAGATCAAAGAACTGTATCTTTTGTGGAATTTTAGAGAACTTAATTTACTATAGAATGACTAACAAAAAATTAAAAAGACTTGATATTCATTGAAATCGCGAAGAAAAAAAGAAAAGATCATGATGTTTGACTTTTTTGTTGGAGGCTCTAGCAAAAATTTAAAACATCCCGTTTGTAGATCTAAATGTGTTATATGAATGTGTAAAGTTTCATAAAAATTCATGAAACCGTAAAAGAGTTAGACATATCGAAACATGTAAAAATTCGCCAATTTATCCCAGTCGTAGATTGAAAATCGTGGAGAACTGCGATTTTTTNTAATCAAATAATTCAGTACTCAAAGGGTTAAATTAGTAATACTGGTAGTAATAAATTAATTTCTATTAAAAATACTGCAAATAAATATATAGTTTCATCTTTTTCATTTTTCGACTTACACGAGAACGGGCACAGCTATATACATCGTAATTATCCTTTTTGTTGCGACGTCTTAGAAGCCTTTTCAATAAACTTTTCTTCTCTCCAAAGCACATCACTTATAATTATTCACCAATCATTAAAATTCAATATTCAATTAGAAAGCATTGTTCCATTGATTGAAACATTGTCACTGGGTCACTCACTCGCTCGCATTCGACTGAGCCGCGTAAAAAAAGTTCGCGATTACTAAAAAGAAATTAAGAGCAACATGTCAGTAAGTAAACGGTCGGTGCTCTGAGGATCGACTGACCGACACGCGTTCAGGGTGAGCCGCCGGGTCTGCCGATTATCGGTAGCGACGCTCTGGTGGTCGACGGAGAAAGTAAACCAACCCTTAAACGTTTACACTTGGCTTTCCTTTCGCTCGTTATCAGGGTGACGTAGAAATCCTTCGCTTTATCTCTGCGGACCGTTCGGCTTCCAGATGTTGACATTTCGAGGCACCGATAAAAACGTAACGTCGTATCGATCGGTCGGGAATGCGATTGCAAACCGATTGCGCGACTCCAAACATCTTTTTCCTTAGTAATTCAGCATGTAAGACACTTAATAATTGAGTGCTTAGAAAACACGTACTTCCGTTAATCTGATACTAAAATTCAGATTTTTGGATTACGTGAAATGCATTACAAGTTGCAATCATAGAACGTATCTAAATGTATACAATTTGATCTAATCGGTCGGGAATGCGATTGCAAATCGATTGCGCGACTCCAAACGTCTTTTTCCTTAGTAATTCAACATATAAGACACTTAATAATTGAATGTTTAGAAAACACGTACTTCCGTTAATCTGATACTGAAATTCAGATTTTTGGATTATGCGAAATGCGTTACAAGTTGCAATCATAGAACGTTTCTAAATTTATACAATTTGATCTCATAAGGCTATCAGATTTAATTATTATTTATACTAATTACATGATATTATTTATTTATATATCGATTCACATAATAAATTTTAATCGAAGCATATATTTTAAATGATTTAACCAAAATGGTGATCGATGAAAAACCGAGGCGATCGATTACGTACGGCGAAACGCGGCGGCGCGTTCCCCTAAGGAACGTTAAACCAGGAAGTTGTCCCGCGGGGTGTTTTATCATTTCGCCGCGCGTAAAGCGTCGGATTGGCAAGATGCCGATTGCCATATAAATCATCGTTAAATAAGAAATATTAACGCTTGGTAAAACGTTCTCTCCCATACAATACAACGGCGGGTATCATTTACCCTGGTCAATTAATTTGACAGCTGTACGAAAGAATGTATTTGTAACCGAGCAATTCCATTGTTACTTCAGAGGAATCATTACTCTTTTATTCTAATTAATACTTCCTTTATCTGATGGAAATAAATACTGAGAAATATTACAGTTATACAAGGTAGATCGACTTTAGTTAACATTCACTAATTTTAACCCTTTCGGTACTTTCGGACGTTCACTCTGTACGAAGTGCCAATCCGAAAATGCGGACACAGCAGGAGGTCAGTTCTCTTTTGTATGAAGATTTACCTAAGCCTTGAATATGCATAAGTACTTTAACAAGATACTAACTACTTAATTAAGTTTGTACAGATTGTCACATGGATGCTAGATATATCCGACGCCCATGAGTCATGAGATGCATGTCGGATATATCCGACGATCGGCCACTCAGGTCATCAGATGGACTTCGGATATATCCGGCGCTCGTACCGAAAACGGTTAAAAAGGAAGAGTAGCACAATACGACTCATTCTGTAATCTCAAATGCTCCCGAAGAAGTAATAAAAATAAAAATCTTAGAAGCAGTTTTGTGTTACGTTTACTGCCAGCTATTCTCCGTTCTGAATTTCATTAAGACAAGACGAAATCTTCAAATGATAAGCGGAGAGTTTTGTCAAATATCGATCAACTGTAGGAGACCGTAAAGTGCATCTAATCGTGTCGGCGACAATAAACATCGTAAAATCCAGGTAAACGATACGGCGGTCGGGACGCAATTAGATTATTTGCTAAAAGTTCGGATGCTACGTGACGAACCTCTCGCAGGACGAACGCTACGTGACAAAAATCTCGCAGGACGAACGCTACGTGCATCCCAAAGACACAGATACTGGGGCAAACGATAGACATTCGTATTGGGTATTTGCGGAATATCGGTCGCCCGACTCGATTGTCTGGCAGGAGAACAGAGATCGTCTGTGCACTGCTAATGACGTCTGTCCTCCGGGAATTTGGTCAACTATGCAAATTTTTGTAACCGTAATTTCAGCAACGTCCACAGCCTAATTATTATATTTCCTAACAATGGAATCGAACAGAATCGCCCAAATGTAAAAATGAGGGGGACTTTAATGACTCACCGAGTTAATTGCGTGCGAGGTGAAAAAACTTCGAAAGGGAACCACGAAGATATGTTTAGCACGGTGTAGAAAATATTCTTTCCACGGATGAGAAAAATCGAACAACGAGAGCGGCCGGAGAGAGGGGACATTTTTTTTGAGAAAGGGGCGAGAATAATTTCGCCACCTGTCGGCGTGGCTTTTTTCGCGCGCGTTTTTCAGGTGTCTTCTTTTTTTTTCAATCTCGAAATCGGACACGCTGGATACTCGAGCGGCGAGGGTTGGGGGCGGGTCGCAACGGCGCCAAAATAGAAACGCTCGTCGGGGCGAGCGCTACAAGTGGGACGTCGTGCCGCACGACGCAGCGTGACGGCGACGATGGAGAACAAAAAGGGAACGGAACGAAGGAGGAACCGGCGAAGAAATGCATCGAAATAACCGGACGACTGGAAGGAGTCCAAGAGGAAGGAGACGCGTCGCTCGCGCCGGCAAGGAACGCCGCGCGTCATTCACGAACGGTAGAAGGCAGGCCTTCTTATCGAACCTTTCGACGTGATCGCGTCGCCGCTTCTTGCCGCATCGCGTGCTCAATGAAATTCTCCGCGAAACCCGACAAATCCTCGCTCAAACTTCTTCCCATGCATTTTTTAGGACGGCAGAGAAAAAAAAACGAGACGAAGTGACGTGTTCATTACGAGGCGCGGCCGAACGTCGTCCGCGACGTCTTTATAACGAGCAATTTTTCCGTAAATCGATTTAATGCGGATTCACGGAAGCCGAGACGGGAAAAGTCTGGTGCCGGCTTCACGGTCCGGTGGAAACGCCTGGTGCTCGTCCGCGTTGACAACGGGCCTGGCTCGTTATCGCGAGCCAGGAAGCCAGGAGATACAGCGGCCGGCGAGGAATTCGAAAAAACAATTTCGATAAACCGCTCTCTCGCGCGGTGGGATAATGGGCCGCGTTTAGGAGTTGGAAGTCCGCGTGGAATTTCAACCGCGTTACGACCACCACACACCACTCCGGCCTGAAATCCCCCTTGTGCACATACGCATCTTTTCGCGGGTCGAGATTAAACGGAAATTCCATCCGACTCACCAGCTCCAGCTCCAACTTTCGCACGTCGTAGTATCCCTTGTAGTATTTGAACCACATCACTTCTCTCACTGAACCGTCCTCACGAGGTGTACATCGCAAAAATCGCGGGGCCTTTCGGGAAGATCGACGATTAATAAGACCCGCTACCGGTCACTCTATAGCTTTCGAAGCGGCACTTCCGGCGTGTGTCGGTTCGCGAACCCGGCTGCGTACCATCGAGCCGACGAATGAAAGAGTGTTCTGTTCGACGAGTGTTCGCCGCTATCGGTGCAACGCGGCAAGATAAATACACAGCGGAATGGAAACGGAACGCGCTATGGGAGAAAGGAAAGAAGAAGCCGCGTGATACGATGCACTCGAGGACCTTTGAGAAACTGTTCGCCACTCGGCTTGGCCAACGGGCCAAGTATAGACGAGGTGTACGCGAGCGTCGCGACGCCTCTGTGTCTGTGCACGCGGACCCCCACGTACGGGTGGGCCACTAAAATTAATTAGGAGTCTCATCAGCGGGACTCCCTGACTTTTTTTACACCGATCCCTTCTTTCCGAGGGAAATCAGATATACAAAGGGTCACTTCTTGCCGCCCGAAATCTTTATATGGTCTTTTATAATCACTTTTATCAGAAGAAAACGTAATGGATATTTTACTGCATTTTTAATGTTGCATCGATTTTTATATTTGGGGAATATGAAATTTTCGTTTTTGTATCGAGCATTTCAGGGGCGTCGCGTGGTGCAAGGTGGCTCGTCGCGTTATCTCGCGTGGCCTAGATCGCGGTGTCTAATCAGGTGTCGGCCAGTCAACCGTGATCGGTTCGTTAATCGATTCCTAACGAGCGACGAACGAGTTTCTAACTGGAGCAAATTGTGCCGAGGCGAACTGGATTCCGTCGATTTTTCACCACCTTATAAACATTTTTCTGCCCCTCGCGTCAATCTGTCAAAAAATAAAATAAAAATGTTCCTATCTAATAAGATAAAATTAATTAATCTAATTAAATTAATTAATCTGTGGAATGGGATTATGCTCTCGATCGAGGCGATCGATTTCGGTGATTCATCTCATCAACAGCCTCGAGATTTAATTAAAGCGACGAAAAGCGAGCGCGTCGAAAATCGCAGCCGGAGTTTGGTTACGTAGGCGACCCGATAAACGAGTGCATTGAATCCCCGGGTGTCCCCTCGGCGCGGAGCAAAGTTCTCGCGGAAAGAGACGCTCCGCCGTTTTATATATAGCCGCTCGAGATTCGCTCGGCGAACAAGAAAAAAGTAATGCGGTAATCTGGCGGCGCGGGGAGCGATAACGTTTATCTCGCGAGCTCGGCTCTGAAATGCCATTGATTCGGTCAATTAAACGGAGACTCCGCTAAATAACCGAGTCGACTTCGCTCGTGCGAGTTTATTATTCGGCGAGTTTCGAGGACACGCGTTATTCGCGAATTATTCAAAACCTCCATTTCAGAAATATGGAATGATTAAACTGCGGATTTTTATGGAAAACGGTACGTTTGCGACGACGATCGAAGCTTCTTTTACGATTCGGACGGTCGCGCGTTAAACGCTCTCTTCATATTTAATTTTTCCATAAACGCATAAAATCTGGTAATAATTCTCTAACTGTTATGAACTAAACGTACGCTGAAACGTTGAAACGGCGAGGAGCTTTCCCGATTTCCGTGCGGCTAACAAGCTGCTTTGCATACTAACGAGAAGCAGAAGCGACGAAGCGCGAATCAGAAGCGGCAACGNGGTGCAACGCGGCAAGATAAATACACAGCGGAATGGAAACGGAACGCGCTATGGGAGAAAGGAAAGAAGAAGCCGCGTGATACGATGCACTCGAGGACCTTTGAGAAACTGTTCGCCACTCGGCTTGGCCAACGGGCCAAGTATAGACGAGGTGTACGCGAGCGTCGCGACGCCTCTGTGTCTGTGCACGCGGACCCCCACGTACGGGTGGGCCACTAAAATTAATTAGGAGTCTCATCAGCGGGACTCCCTGACTTTTTTTACACCGATCCCTTCTTTCCGAGGGAAATCAGATATACAAAGGGTCACTTCTTGCCGCCCGAAATCTTTATATGGTCTTTTATAATCACTTTTATCAGAAGAAAACGTAATGGATATTTTACTGCATTTTTAATGTTGCATCGATTTTTATATTTGGGGAATATGAAATTTTCGTTTTTGTATCGAGCATTTCAGGGGCGTCGCGTGGTGCAAGGTGGCTCGTCGCGTTATCTCGCGTGGCCTAGATCGCGGTGTCTAATCAGGTGTCGGCCAGTCAACCGTGATCGGTTCGTTAATCGATTCCTAACGAGCGACGAACGAGTTTCTAACTGGAGCAAATTGTGCCGAGGCGAACTGGATTCCGTCGATTTTTCACCACCTTATAAACATTTTTCTGCCCCTCGCGTCAATCTGTCAAAAAATAGAATAAAAACGTTCCTATCTAATAAGATAAAATTAATTAATCTAATTAAATTAATTAATCTGTGGAATGGGATTATGGTCTCGATCGAGGCGATCGATTTCGGTGATTCATCTCGTCAACAGCCTTGAGATTTAATTAAAGCGACGAAAAGCGAGCGCGTCGAAAATCGCAGCCGGAGTTTGGTTACGTAGGCGACCCGATAAACGAGTGCATTGAATCCCCGGGTGTCCCCTCGGCGCGGAGCAAAGTTCTCGCGGAAAGAGACGCTCCGCCGTTTTATATATAGCCGCTCGAGATTCGCTCGGCGAACAAGAAAAAAGTAATGCGGTAATCTGGCGGCGCGGGGAGCGATAACGTTTATCTCGCGAGCTCGGCTCTGAAATGCCATTGATTCGGTCAATTAAACGGAGACTCCGCTAAATAACCGAGTCGACTTCGCTCGTGCGAGTTTATTATTCGGCGAGTTTCGAGGACACGCGTTATTCGCGAATTATTCAAAACCTCCATTTCAGAAATATGGAATGATTAAACTGCGGATTTTTATGGAAAACGGTACGTTTGCGACGACGATCGAAGCTTCTTTTACGATTCGGACGGTCGCGCGTTAAACGCTCTCTTCATATTTAATTTTTCCATAAACGCATAAAATCTGGTAATAATTCTCTAACTGTTATGAACTAAACGTACGCTGAAACGTTGAAACGGCGAGGAGCTTTCCCGATTTCCGTGCGGCTAACAAGCTGCTTTGCATACTAACGAGAAGCAGAAGCGACGAAGCGCGAATCAGAAGCGGCAACGATTCAAACGGACATTTATCGTCCCCGGGCCGAGCTACCGGTTAACGCTGTAAATCGTCGAAAGCGTCGGTCGTAACGTCGAAAATTAGCAAGCCGCTTCTCCTTCGACGCCGGGGACCTCCTGTCGGAAACTGGTCACCAGTAGCTGCTTACCGGTAATTAATTAGCCGACCGACTTCTGTGCACGCGATCCTTCCCAAATTGTTCGCGGTTACACGCGCGGCCAAATTGCCCCAGAAGAAAGTCGAACACGCCGACTTCCGATTTTTTATTATAATTATAAAATACATATTAAAAAATTGCGTTTGATCGTTTCCCGTGCGAGAGGTTGTCGTCGTTTCCGGAATGGAACGGGTAACTACGCAATTAGAATGCACTCGCCCTCGTGCAGGCGACAAAGGCGGCGATGAGGCGACTATCGATTTCTCGGATCTCTAACACGTGACCGCGCGTACAACGAGTTTCTTTGAACTCCGTTCCCGGTGAATAAATTCGAAAAATCGTTTCTTAAACGCCCGACGAGATCCCCTCGAGATCCCCTTTGTCGCCTCTTACCATTCTTCCGTGAAATTACGTAGGTAGTCTCGATGCGTCGCGCGTACATGCTCGGCGACCTCCTCCCGCCTCCATCCCCGGCAACTTAAACGCGATTAACGAGAAAAATCATTAATAACGCGGGTCCGGGACGTGAAATCAGGCTCATTGTCAGAGGCGCTCGGTTCAACGAGGTCCTGTTTGATTTTTCTTTTTACGGCGACCTCGCACGGCCCGCGGTCCCATTTGTTTACCCTTCGTTTAGAAATTTCTGAACGGGACGCGTCACGAATTCTATTAATCATAACTCGTATTTACGTTGATTCACGCCGAAAAACTTCCGTTCGCCGCGCTGATTTATGGGTACGCGGCCGCGCGTCGCTTTTCAGCCGAGTTTTTCGCCGGCCGACGGCGAATGGTCCGCTTGACCGTGACGAGGCTCGAACCCGTGTGCGTTAGATTCAATCATACGGATAGATTTCGCCCGGGACTCGCGATTACGTGGCCGAATCGTCGGGAAAAAAAAACGTCGGCTAATCACGGCGATCCAGCGACATTTATCAATCACCGGACGATTAGCGGCGCGTCGATATTAATCTCCACGCGGATACGCAATTATCTGGATAATTGCGAGCGATCGCTGGCGTCGGAACGCGTGATGCTGCAGTTTTCAGACGCACCGGCACCGCCGCGCCGTCGATTTATCTTCGGATCGCTCTCCAATTATCCCGATCGCCAGTTTTGGATACCTATTTCCATGCAGATATATCTTTTGAATATTCAATATAACGCTCGTTATCAAAAGCTATTAACACGTCCTGTTGTCGCTAGAGAACGGACGGACGATACTCTCTCGTTCCCTTTTCCTAGCCTGCACGGCTATTTGCCGATCTTAATCGGATCAATCAGAGAGTCTTTCCCTTATTTTCATACTCTTAAAATAAACCGGCCTGCGTTGAAATATGCGCTCGTAAATTCGCGAGTCTTATTCATGCNCCCCTTTTCCTAGCCTGCACGGCTATTTGCCGATCTTAATCGGATCAATCAGAGAGTCTTTCCCCTATTTTCATACTCTTAAAATAAACCGGCCTGCGTTGAAATATGCGCTCGTAAATTCGCGAGTCTTATTCATGCGCATCGTTAACCGCGAGATCGTAATTACGCAAACACAATTTCTGTGGACAGCGGAGAGCAGAATAGAGAGAGAGAGAGAGGGATAGAGAGGGATGAAACACCGAAAGGTTGGTATCATCGCGACCAGCCGAGTTCTGATTTATGACCGCGGCCTCACGCGGTTTTCAAGATTGTATCTATTTTGAACGCTTCGAATTATATTTTTTCCACGGCCGCGGCTCGGTGGTGATTGGCTCCGCGCATCCCCTATATTCACGCAGCGAATTCGCGTGGAAACGCTCGCCGTCGGAATTAATTTCAATCGATCGTATCTCACCAGCCAATATTGTGAAATTTATGAGGTCCGGTCTTCTCCGCTCTCCCTCTCCCGCTCTCTATCGTTTATTATACACGGCCAGTCGGTTATGAATGTCATTTACAATTGCAGCCACCGATTTTGTTCTACAGACACGCGTTTTTATCCGGCTGCGTTCGTTCAATGAATAAATTCACGCACGGTATAGTTTGATCAAATTATTGGAGAACCCGTTGCGTGCCTTTTACTGATCGCCGTGTACGCGTCGTAAACATGTTCATTATGAAACTGTGGTATTTGGTATATAACAAATTTTTAGCATATCGTAGAAATATTCTTCTCATTAACTCTGAAGCGAGAATTGATGAGATTTTTAGAACGT
>SMSR01000031.1:6914-19083 GCA_019453355.1 Ceratina japonica
CGCGTCGACTGGGAGATGGGAAACCGATAGGTTTTACATATTTTTAATTATCTCGCTCTTTCTCCGTACCTCGTTTGCCGCGATCCTCCGGGGAAAAGCTTTTCGTTATCGCGTCAAACGAACGAACGAACGAACGAACCGGCGAATAAGGGGAAACGTATAGAAGAGAAGATTCTACACGGGAGAAAATCGATTCGCAGTCCGTAGGAAGTTTCCCGATATCGATACGTCTCGCGACGCGACCGACGTCTCGACTAGACGTTTAGACAATAAGTTTTCGTTCGAAAGTCGTCCGCGATACGGTTGCCCAACGAAAGATTCCCGTCATTTCCAGACAGTTTGATCGAACGATCGAACAGGGATTTCTCGCCCCGTCGCGTCTTCGTCACCGACACGGCTCTCCTCTCGCCCGGGAACCCGAACTCTCGACGTCGCCCCGAATAAATATTGCCCATTAAACGTGCGTTACGATCGTCGTTCGATGCCCGGCATCGAGCGAATTAGTCAACGACGAACCGATAAACCGGAGTTATCGAAGAACGATATCGGGCCGGTTAGGTTCGTTTGCGTCCTGAACGCGCGACTCGTTATTCAGCGATTACGAATCGAATACAATTAATTATGAATTATTCGATAGCTCCCTCGCCGCAGGTACTAGAGCATTTATTCGCGCGAATTCAACTACCTCTTCTCGCAATCAACCAATTACTATTTGTCACCGCTAACTAAATATAAGCGGCGAGCTTCTATCGCAATTTTATCGTCCCCGCACGTTGATTCGTTGCCAACAATTTTTCTACCGCGGCCCCGCGGGCTCTCCGAGCTAATTCGCGTGTTTCGCGCCAGCCTACGAGAGCTATCGGCCGTTTCATCGTTCCGCCTCTCGCGTTTTTACGTTTTCACAGTCTTTGTCCGGACCGCCGAGCGTTCGATCCTCCTCCCGAGGACTTTTCGTCGGCCCCCTCGCTTTAATCTTTTCTCCGCGTTCTCGAAATTCGTCGAAAGTCGAGATAAAAATCGATGTATATGCTAATTTCGCTCGACTTTCCCAATTGCTCGGATCCCTTTCGCAAGCTCGAAACCGGTTTTCGTAATCGAGCTTCAGACGTAGACTCGACGACGACGACGATTGTGCTCGCCTACTTATTTAATTAAGTCCGGAGGATCGATCGGGGCGATCGTTCGGTGGGCGAACTCCGCTAAGTAATAATTATCTCGCTCGTCGAGAAAATTGATCGTATCTCGAGGTAGAAGAGATTATACCGCGATTCGAAGAAAAACAAATACTCGAGCCACTCGACGAGCAATCGCGCTCGTTACGTCGAGCCAATGCAATTTTTCCAAGGATCCGAGAAGATTTCTATCTTTCGATCGCCGCTCAACCGAGGAGTCTCGAACTTCCGTTTTCCCCGATTCCGGCCCTATACCTTCCGCGTCTCTTCGACCTCGACGAAACGAAACGTTTTTGAAAAGCGAGCGTACCACAAAACCCTTTTCGTCGAAAAAAAGACGATAATCGACGATCCCTCGGGGATCGTTTATACGCCCGAGGTCGAAAAGCTGTAACTTTTGAAAGCCGTGCTAGTAGCCGTTAAGATTCGAGCAAATAACACTTTAGCGAAGAGAGGAACCATGGATAGAGAGAGAGAGAGAGCGGGAGAGAGAGCAAAAGGGCGGTTCGATTCGTTCGAGTCCCGTGGCCAGCGATGGCCCAAAGACGTCGACTAGCGCGATTCTCTTTGACCCAACCGAAGCGAAATCTCTAGAAAGCTCGAAACTATCGAGAGTCCTCCGGTGATCGAGCGAAACCCGTTGCAGCGATCGCGTTTCCACAGTGCCGATCGCCGAAGACGACACGCCCGCGACTTACGTAATCGAGAACGGAATCAAACGTAAGACGTCGTCCCGGGGAGACGACGGCGACGACGGCGTATACGGAACGTCGGATCGTTTGTTTGAAAATTTGCAGGAACGAACGCGTTGGCCATCGCTATAACCTCGGCAGGCCGCTTGCGTCTATAACGATCGTCCCATTCCCGCGGCTCGATTCTCGGTTCCGCTTTCGGGTCTCGCCCGGACTGGAGTGAGATGTTTGCGATGGAATTTGAAAGTTCAACCCCGTCGAGAGGTTCGGTCCTTTCGAAGCTCTCATCCACTTCAACTCTTCGCTGTTATGTGCCGCTTTAACTCCACTCGTCCGTCTAGTCTAGTCCTCCGACCCTCTCTTTCCCGCCTTTCTCGTCTTTCCCATCCGGTGTCTGATCTGGATTTGAAACCTACCAAACGAACCCCGCCCACGTTCATCTCCCTCTCGGCTCGGCTCGGCGTACTCGCCTTTTGCTCCCCCGTTTTCCGAGAAATCGTCTCGCGCCTCGCGGAGCCGATGCCTAATTTGCATGAAGACCCGAGCCAGCGAGCGCGTTCCGTGAGAATAAACCAATTTCCCCCACGTTTTTCCCCCCGCTTTTATTCGCGGTTTCGAATATTTGCAAACGTTCGGGGGGACGCGACCCAATTTCCGCGCCGCGATTTCTCCACGTTTGCAACGTTAACTTTGCACCCGGATTCACGGCATTCTAATTATTCCATAGCTCGTTAGATAATACAAATCCGGGCTTTCTGTCGGAAACCAGATTTCAAACCGTGCGCCTCGTAATTGTGGACATTTTAATTAACGAGCAAATTCAATTACGTCGACGTTGGCTACACAGAGTCGCGATACCGCCGAATAGACAGAAACCCGGATAGAAGCCTCGATTCACATAAAGAACGCTCGTCGCCGGCGCCGGCGCCGCGCGTTTCTACGCGGACGCGTACAATTTTCATCGTCGCGAGGAACGTCGTACAAATTTTAATTCCACTCGCTCTTTCGATCCTAAAACCGAGCGCGCGCGCCCGTCGATCGGACGAGGCGAAAGTCGTCTACGGGTAGAAAAGTTAACCGAACGAATCTCGTTCCCGAGACGGGGAAGCCGAGAGCAAATTCCGAGTTCGACTTTAACTTGGCCGTGACGTAGGCAGGCAGGCACTTCGCTCGGGAGAGGCCCGCGGAGGGAAAGAAACACGGGAAAGGAGAACGAGCGGAAAAGTCGCGCGCGACTCGATAGGCAAACTTGTTGGCAAGTTTCGGGATCCGGATAACCGGATACGCGCGGTTACCTCTCGGTAGTTGTAATTACGTCCTGGGGACCCGGACAGAGAGAGATAACATTCGGCCCCGCGTCGCCAATCGAGATCGCTTCGGGATACGTATCGTACGTATAGTATGTGTATATGTATGCGTGGGGACTCGCATTCGGGATGGATTCGGCATGAAACGGTGCCATGGTTCGCGTCTATGCGCTCCTCGTCCGCTTTGTTCCCCGTTCGATTCCTGTGACGAGAGACGCTCGCCGCAGATCTACAAACGTTAAGCCTACATCGAAGAGTTCTCGCTCGTTTCTAATTTATCTACGTGGCTCGCGACGGAAAGCGTTTATCGGATGGGAACGACGACGTCCCTTCCCTCGGTAAATATCGCCCCGGGCAAGGACGCAACGGTGGTAAAAAAACGAGTACGACCGGGCCGAGAATCGTAGAACGTAAATTTCCCGCGGCTCTCGATCGAGCTATACCGGACCAAGAATCGAAGAAACTCTCGTAGCCTTTCAGTTTTTAGACGAGCGCTCGAAACTTTCCAGCTTATTTTCTTGGCAAGCCTCGGTTCGGCGGCTCTCGAAACTTCCACTCGGACTCTCGTGTATTCCTTGTTTTTTCTCCTGTTTTCGTTTCGCCTTTCGAAGCGACTATCGACGTCGACGTCTCCGGAGCCGCGCGGCAACTTCCCCCGATCGTCCCGAGGCTCGGTTTTTCCACCGGTTATCGTCGGTGACACCGGCCGCGAGACCTCGAAAGAAAGAGCTCGTCGGGTATTTGCTCGATAATTACCCCGATCGTCGGAGAGAGTTACGAGCGAGATACCCGCGTCGTCGCCTCGCTCGAAAAACCGAGCCCCGCGCTAATTAACGTTAATTATCCAGCCGAAGCGTGGGCGAACGTTACATATCGCGAATTGAAAACGAGGCGAGCGGGGGGTAAAAAGGAACGAGATCGCGTCGGCTCTCGAGCCCGTGTTTTCTCGTTCGGGTTTCCCCGCTGGGAAATGTAACGGTCCAGGAACGAACGCTGCTGGCGGCGAGGCCACGCGCGGATACGCTGAAACGACGACGACGCGTTGTTGCTGTTCCGGTCGAGGAATCGCTGCCTCCGGTAGCAGCAGCAGTTCTTGCCTCGACGCGACGGGACGCGACGCGACGTAAAAATAGCCATTGATTAAACCGCAAACTTGGCTAACCACGGCACGTTCGCGTCTCCGCCCTCTCGCTTCCGACGCGAACCAATCTCGGAGTCGATTAATAACTGGTATTCGTCCTCTTTTCGCTGGAAGAACGAAGCCAATCTCGGTGTCGCTCGGTCTCCTGCGTTTTCTTTTTCCAAGAAGAATCTCGTGACGCGCGGACCAAGATTTCCGCGCGACGTCGGACGTGCGGTCTCTTCCGATACCGTGCGATTTTTATCGGTCACGGCGCGTCGATCGTATGTATGACGGAATAAATTGGAGAATCGAACGTCGCTCGGGAGGTTCTTCCGGTCGCGGTCACGTCCCGAGAAGTCGACGGCGAGAGGAGGTAAGCGTAAACGTGGCACGGGAAACTAATGAAACGCGTTAACGGTAAACTAATGGTGGATTTGCGATGCAAATCCGTCCTTACGGAATGCCTGTTCGCGTCCAATTGTTCGTCGGACCCTTTCGCGAGCTGCTTCCTTCCACGCGAACCCCATTGTTCTCCGGCAAATCTCTGCTACCCGCGATCGTTCAATTCCTTTGCTTCTTTAATCCCCGAGTTTCGTTCGCGGCCCTCGTACATCGCGAGTCGAGATCGCTTCCAATTAACACGGAAGATCGACGAGAAGGGATCCCGTCGCGATTCCCCGAGACGGGAAAGGCTCGAGTGGAAAAGAAACGATGGAACGTCGATCGAGTGGCAGACGGTGGTAGAAGTTGGTTCGAGTGAGGCCGAGGAAGGAAAACGGTTGTTCGGGAACTCTTTAATACGTTATAGTTATTGCTCGAACCGTGGACCCTGCGTCGCACGCCTCTTTGTTAGCGCTCGGAAAACACGGAAGCGGTAAGAGTCTCGGTCGCGCTTACGGTTGATGCCCACTTAACCCCGATTCTTTGTCCGTCCTCGGCCAACGTGTCCTCTTCAGAGTTTATTCTTTTCTCGCGACAATTAGTAGACGTCTTCAACGTGAGATTTCCCCTCCTCCTCCTCCTCCTCCTCCCCGTTCGGCCGCGGCGTGTGCACTTAAACGTAGATCGACGCGTACGTACCGTTTAACGTCTAACCGGTTTAACCGACGACGACGTCGTCGTCGTTTCTTTTGACGACGGGAGAGCAACGTTGACGGTGGCAATCATCGAGAGCTTCTCGCCTCGGCGTATACGTAGACGTTTAAGGGTCGAATTCTGCGCCGTAATTGCAGACGGGAGGGGAATCGCGCCCCGGTAGACGACGATTAGAGATCCCGTCTCCCTCGTTTCGCCGCGATCACTTTCGCGTCGGTCCTCGTTAGGAAGAGACGCCGCCGTCGCGTTCTTCCGATCGTTCCCGTCGACTTCCAGCCTCGCGTACCCGGCCTAACCCGGTCCGGTTCGGCCCGGCTGCAGGAGGTTTCACCCCCTGAATCGATCCTGCGAGTAATTTTCGCGCGGTACCAGCGAAATCCGTTGCGTCTCACGGAATCCGTCGATCGAACGAGACCGGATTGGGATCGATCCTCCTCGAAGTCGAAGTCGGTTCGGATCGTCTGACGGCGTCTCGGAGATTATGGAAAATAGGTGTAGCCGGTCGTTAGGTAATAGACTCGACAAACGGAGGAAGTATCGGTGACGCTGGGGCACTTTTCGTAGAGCGGCGTTAGTCGATCTATCAGATGGGTAATTCGATTGTTCGCGAATGAACGCGGGGCCCCGCGGGGAGCGACGGGGAAGAACAAGGAAAGTGGGTAGAAGGTAAGCGTCGGGAGACACGCGGAATATAATCGATATGCAATTACATTATCGTTTAAGCGGCACGGTGCAGTCGCTCTCACGATATAAGACGATTAAACGATGAATTAATGGAAGGCGCGCGTAACTAATTGTAAGCGTCGTTCTGAAATTAGACCGCCGGAAGAAGCAAGCGGAATTGGTTAAATATCGATAAAGGCGACCGCCGATGTAACGTATCGGTCGGAGCTCGATCCCTCCTTCTCCGGTGGACGTATTTCTGCGATCCAGATCAAGAGAGAGAGAAAGAAAGAGAGAGAGAGAGACGCGATCCACCGCTTTGTACTCGATTGAGAAAGAAGGGACCCGGCCTCGCGGTCTCGAACGAAAAAGGGGACGGGATCAGGATCGGAATCGGAATCGGTTGAGCAGCTAGCTGCCAGCCAGGACCGCCTCTATAGAAAAGCAATAACTCTTGCCCGTAGGAAATGAGCGATAGGCAATCGACTATTGAATATCGAACCGAGGATTCGATATGTAACTGCGCGTCGCTTGTTCGCCTGGCCACGGTTGCCCACTTGTCCGTTCTCCGCTTCCGCTTCTGCTTCTACTCTTGCCTCCGTTCTTCTCTCTCCCCCAAGTCGACCAGATGTAGGTTGATCGTTCGCCTACGGGAACGCGTTCTTCTTCTTCTTCTTCTTTCATCGTCCCTCGCTCCGGCCTCCCACCCGCCCGCGTCCGGGGAAACTCGATTTTCGCCAGGAATCGCGCGAACCTCTTCCATTTCCGAGCGACTCGGCTTCGATTCGCGCTGTATTCGGGCTCTCTTCCATTCCAGACGCGATTACCCGGCTCTTTATCGGTAATTTGTCGGGTACCGTGCGTCGGACGTCGCGTCGTCGGGATAAAGGAATTTTCGACGGGTCCCGGATGATTACGCGCGACGAAGTTGGCCGCGTCGCGTTTCATTTACCCGGGGCTCGTCGATGAACTCGCAAATAGGAGCCGCGCGCAAACTTAATTTAACGTTCGGCGGCTGTAGCAAAGGGCCGATTCCGTAAAAGCCGGCAGCAGCAGCCGCGTCGTCTCGCTCTCCGGGACCGCGCGAACGAGAGGGAGGAAAATGAGCGAGTTTAATCGAGCTACACGGGAAAATTTCAGCTGGAGGCGCGCAAACAGTCCGCTGAAAGACCGAGTGGCCTCTTCGGCCATCCGGTTCTCCCTTTCAATCCCTTTACGACGGCAAACTGCAAACGCTCGAGATGGCCAGAATCTTTCGCTCGCTCGCTCGATCGCGTGCGCCACTTTCCTCTAAAGTAATCAACATTTTCGGAACGCGTTACTACGTTTCCCCCGCGAATCTCATCGCGTACACGGATACTCGCGATTCGAAACGTTTCGGACCATAATTTCTCGTCGCAAGACGAAACTCGGGCTAAGTCCCAAGAATGATAATTTACAGATATACGTTCGCGACATGGAATTATTAATCGGTATCGTTTAAACTATGCTTTAAGGAATTTGTAAACGTACGCGTTATACGCGAATTAATGGTAAGCCAGGCGGAATCGTCGGGGCACAAACCGGCTGGATGTAGACATACGTTTTCGGCGGTGGCAGCAGTTTAGTAAACGGCGCGTGCTACGTACTCCGTAGTCGGTCTCCTAAGATACGTGTCCTAGTTGCAGAAATACGTTGCGCACGGAAACAATGCGCGTGCGAAGTTTGTTCCGGGCCGAACCGTTTCAACGGGTCACGAGCCACGCCGGAATTCGAGGAAGCGCGAGACAGCTGGTTTCCCGGATCCGGGGCCCCGGTTTCCCGATCCGAAAAACTAATTTCGGCCATCGGTCGAACGCGACGTAAAGAAAACGCGTTCTTCCCGTTTGTTCCCTTATCGTTAACCCAGTTCGGAGACGCTGAAACTCGGTTGAAGCGTCGCGATCGGGACGACTCGGGGAAACGCGGCGTCGACGTCTCGTAGACCGCAGACGTAGCCGATATCTCTGCTCGATCGAAAGTCAACGGGGGAAGCGAGGGGGAAGGGACCGATAACGCGAAGAAAATCGATGCGTCTAATTAGCGGTTAGCCGCGGCAGCTGAAAAAAATTAGCCATTGGACCGCGGGTCGCTTTATCTCGGGGAAACGAGAGCCACGCTCAATTGCTCCCTTTCAAAGAAGATTTCTTTCTGGAGAAACGCGTGGCTACCTCCCTCGATCTTGGCTCTCGGCATTGTTCGCGGCGAGGCCCATCGCATCATACCTTTTCACGCGAATTCCCCTCTTTCGCTCTCTTTTCCTGCCTCCGCCGCCGTTAAAGAACCACTGAATCTCGTTCTCCTCGAAATATATACGCGATCTCCGCGCGAGTTCACAAAACGGCTCTCTATTCTCGTTCTTCCCTGACCGTAGTTAGAAGTTTAGAAATGCGGATTACCGGAGTTAAGCCCGGCGCGACCGTAATACCGTTGGAGAACGTCGCATCTTTGTCTTCGGCGTCGGGGAAATTCCGCACGAAATCGGTCGCAAACCGCTCGTAAATATTCATAACGCGCGAAGTAATGCTCGTCACCCCGGGGGACCCGCCACCCGCTCTACACCCGCCTACTCTCTTCGATTCGTCGTCGTCGTCCGCGGCTCCTCCGTGCGAATCGAGCAATTTGCACGGCGGCCGAGCGCGCCTGTGTGTAACCTGCAACTTTGACCGCGATTGACCATTCGCTCGTTTCCAACTTGCCGACCGGCTGCCCTTTAGAAACTGCGGGAATCAATCGGCTCCGTTTCCCGGGCACGTCCGCGGAAATGAAATTTCTTAAATGAATCGGGAATCTCGAGGCAACTGGTAGAACACGAGTTCTTAATACGCGCAAAAAGACCCACGAGCGCTGGCCATTTTTGCGGCCGAGTAAATAACGGGTGTCAGAACTTCCGACGGATCCTTAACAAAACAGGAGATGACGGTAATTGGATAAAGGACGAAGTGGTTGATACAGATTCTTTGCGTCGAACGAATTAGCGAACTATGCGCGTTAACGAGAGCACAGAAGCTGTTAAACCAAAAAAGGACTTGGACGGAAGCTCGTCGCGTTCCCTAGTCGGGAAGGTAGTTGCGGCGGATTTGGTCAGCTTCGAAAGTCCGTCCAACTCCTTTCCGTCTTGGGGGCGCGATTTTCTCCACGGCCAACGCCGACTTCTCTCGCCCGGCGTAATTACAGTTCCCGGGCACGTTCGTAAACCGATCGCCGATTCGCGTACTCTCACTTACATTCGCATACATATCATGTACAATCGCGGACAGTGAAGTTTAGCCACCTTCGCGTTTGTGTGCGTTCCCTAGCGGGACACATTGAAATTTCAATATGTATGTATATATCGAAATTTCAATGTGTCCCGCTAGAAAACACACACAAACACGAAGGTGGCTAAACTTCACTGTCCGAATCTGTACATTCGTTTATTGAATTCGCGCGATTCTTCTAAACAGTTGAACTCGCGTCCCGAAACTCGGCGGCTTCGAGGGCGTAATCGACGAAACAGCGAGATTGGATCCATCCGCGAGTAATTAATACGTATGTACGTTCGCCGGCGCAATATCCAGCGCAGCACGGAGCGGCGTGTCAATTCGCGAGTGTTCTCGCGAGATAATGTTTGCGACGTGGCCCGTTCGCCACTTCCTAAATTAACTCCTGCCCGTCGTCCCGCCCCCCGTCTTCCGCCCCCGTCCCGTGAGCGCGACGTTTCGCGCCCCTTTCATTTTCTCGATGAAACTTTTATCGAACGCGCGAACGCTCCAGTCAACCGCCCGGACTTGCCGCGAGTTCATTTTCGAGCCTCTTCAAATTGCGCCGATTAATCCGACCCCGCCTGCTCCGCTCGTCGCCTCGCGTGCCTCCGCTTCGAGCCTCGTACGTGGGATCGTCGTCGCTACGTCATATCGTCACGATAGACGTCGAGTCTGCTAATCGTAATTCAAGACAAACAGCGAATCCGCGCGGAAGTTAATTGGACGCGCGCGGATCTCGAAGAAACGAGAACGGGAGTATGGTCGGGCGAACGAAACGCGGATAAGAACCGCGGGATCCGGATGTACGCGGCTACGCGAAACGTAGATCCGCTACAAAGGGAATTAAGATTTAAATCGCATTAGCCGAACAAGATGAGTCTCTCGAAATAAGGTACGCGGAACGGTTCGCTTTACGTTGTTCCGTCGTTCGCTCGTAGTTTCGATCGGGGCGTAAAAATTTGTGACGAGCGTTCGTCGTCGTCTGCTCCTTTCGTCGCCGAGGGAAGAAGCTATAACTGGTTCTTCTCGCTTTAACGAAGCTTCGGATAATTTCCGAAGTAACCGCGCCTCACGGAATCGTCAAAGTGCAGCGGCACGCTAATTGACCGTCGAGCGAATGGCGAAACAGGAACGACTCCGAAACTATCGCTAAACGAAGCGGAGAAAAAAGTTTCGCGGAAGACTCGCCGCGGCGCGGCTACTAACGATCGCCGAGTTAGCACGCACCGCTAACGATAACCAAATAAAACGAGCTTTTCTTTTTCCCTGCTCCCCGTTTCTCGTCCCGTCGTTCGTCGAAAACGATCCGAGTCATTCATATTTCCGGGATTGGCTCCGTTTCGAATCGAACGCAACGTACGTCGAGCAAGTAGGTACGTAAGTACCTAATTGCCGCTCGGTGAAAGCGATAATCGCGACGCGATGCACTCCGCTCCGAACCGCGTAATTGCGAGAACGAGCTGTCGATTATCACGGCTTACGATCAATAGAATACCGCGTGCATGTATCCATCCGCACGTAGATATATTCGCGCGATGCCTCGGTGGCTGCTCCGTCGCCTCGCAGAATTCCTCGGCCCGACATATAACAGTCGCTCGCTTCGTCCTCGGCGAACGCCTGGCGAACGTTTTTCCGAATTCACGCGCCGGGGACGAGGTCCTCGAGGCGCGCGGCAAGCGGGAAAAATACTGTATTCGGTCACGAGTTAAGAGAAGAGATTATTATCGAACGAGGTGCTCGTCGGGCGAACGTGTCGCGAGGAATTTAATTATTGCCGCAGTGTTTGCCGAGTGGAGCGGCCATAAATTAAAGCGGGAAGGCAGGAAGAAAGGAAGCGGCGAGTCCACTGGCCATTAAATACTCCCTCGTTTCTGAAACGGTTCGTTTAACCGTCGGAAGAAGAACGGACCGACGCCCTCGACTCGTTTTCGAGAATATATAATATTTTTCTACGAAAATGATATTCCTCGAAATCGCGACAGTCCACGCCGGGCCGGGAGTCGCGCGAAACGATTCCAAGAAGATTTACACGTGGCTCTCGTTCGAGATACGAAGTTTGCCCCGGAGGTAACTTTCGATCGGGGAGAAAGGCGGAGGCAAGGGGGTTAATTACGAGCCCCCGTGCGACGGTTCGTTTCGCTCCGAAGGAGGAAACGTTGAAGGAGCGTTACCGGTGTTCGAAACAATGCCAAGAAAAATGCATTAACCGGTCTGTTTTCTCCGCTCTCGAAGCCCCGAGTATCGTAATTTCCGCCATCGGCTCCGAAGATTATCGCGTTAGCGATCCGACCAGAACCAGATAAACCGATGACGCCTCTCTCCCATCGATCTCCTCTCCGCTCTTTCAGCTTCCCGATTTACGCCAATTAAAAACGCCGCGCCGAGTCATTTAATTCCGCTCTCCGTCTCGGGAGCAACGATACATCGTTTACGGTCTCGCCCTCTTCGACTCTTCCTCTTTCGCCTTTCTCCCCCTTTCTCGTCCCCTTTAATTGCCGCTGGATCGCCGGCTTTTCTAGCTTCCGGTTTTCCGGTTTGCCGCCGAGGAACGAGGATCGTCCTCCCTTTAGACTTTCGGGAATAATACGTAGGATCGGTTGGGAGTCGGCGGCCGGGGCGGCGCGCGGCAGCATCCTACGCCTGTAACGGCAGAGAACGGTCGCGATCGATTAGGTTATCGGTGTGCGTTACCCGGGCATCGAAAGAGCATCGTCGAGCGAGTACAAAGCGGGCCACGCTCGCTCGACCGTGTCCTATCGCTTTGAAAGGGAACGGGAAATTTTCAAATTGCCTCATTACCAAAGGAAGCTGCCGCTGCACTGTCCGTCTATCTATCTCTCTCTCTCTCTCTCTC
>SMSR01000032.1:0-30453 GCA_019453355.1 Ceratina japonica
TTAGTTCGACATTCTTTGATTTATTATTCTAATTATAGTTCTTTCTTCTGTTTCAGGTAAGCTTATGAGGCAAATACTTTGCCATTTATTAGACCACACGTGACTGTAAGCTGTGAGTATTTCACAATAAATATTAGATTTCACATTTTATGCATTTGCAAGAAACTTAAAGATAAAAAATTGTAGACTCTATACATAATAGAAAGATATATGAAATATTGCTAGTCAATTTCATGTTACAATAGTGAAATGAGGAGTTCGTGTGTGAAATGCGTTAACGCAACGTTGAGGCACGGGTTAAGACCGGCTGGCTTAAGGTAACGGTTCCGTGTCGCAGAACGGGGTCCCGGGAAACGCGTACGGTGCCATTATTTCAATTTCACGGGCTGACCCGCGGTAGATTTCATCTTGATGCACGCCTAATGAGTACTGGGATTGTCCCTGATGCGGCAGCGGCGAACAAAGGGGGGCCCGGCACGCACGAGCTGCTCATTAAAGGAAGCCCTCCCTGGAACGAACACGCCCCTGCCATTCTCACGACTCCTTCGGTAATCGTGAATCGGTGCAAAATTGACCGTTTCCATTTACTTTTTCCAACGGGCCCACCTCTGCGACTCTATTCAGTCTAACCTTTCGTCCATTTAACTGCGTTTCTAATAACGACACTTTCTTCTCTTCGTATTGAGTTCATATGCCACTGGATTGCACGCGTGGCCATTTTCGTATCGCAGGGAATAAATATTATTTCGGTCGATATGCGATTAATGCGTGTTTAATCGGAAACAAAATGGGATTACTCAATTTTTGATATTATACTTTCAAAGCTTGATACAATATTTTTGAATGTAGATTATTCACCATTTATTTAAAGTATCTCATTTTTAATCGTATTGGTAATTAAATGTTGGTAAATAAAACGAATGTAATTTCGTTGTTACTGGTACCAGACTCGTCATTTTTCAACTCTCCTTGTTTTTCCTTTATATCCGAACTTCATTTTTCTGAAATCCTTATATAGTCCAACTTTCTTGTTCTTAATTTATTCTTGCTTTCAATTTATAATAAAATTATGATTTTTATAGAACGTTGCTCCTCAATATCATTTTATCGAATGATACCTCATATATCTTGCATTCAACTTAGAGGACTTGAAGTAGATCCATCTTTTTTAACATTGCCTGAATCCTATATATATTTTTTGTAATGCTGTAACTATAGAGAGGACAGTAATTTTTAAAGTAGTGGTCTGACTGGTCTGTCCTTGAATCGTCTCTAGATAGAATCCGTAGATTGTCGAATTCAGTTTGTAAAGGAGCGGTGATTTCCCTTCTAGTTGTACAAGCTCAGTAGATTTCTTGAAAGAGGCGTCGGTAAAAGAAGAGAAGGGTCCTCGAGCGAGCAACGGCGCGGCGCGTCGAAGCGGAACTCGGTCGAGTTCGAATTACTCGCGACGCGAGAACGTAAAAGACGTGTTACCCCCCTCGCGGATATCGAAAGTCGCGTTTAACACGCTCGTCATTGGCAGCGGCGTTTCGAATTAGCCTACGGCGTGCCCGTAGCCTTTGGCCCCAAGTGCCTATGCCACCACGGGTCAGCCCGCGTTATTGATGGCCCCGCGCGCCTCCTTGCTCCCGTGGCGAATCTTAAATGGCGGCGAATATCGCGGCTTTAGTGGGATTACGAATCGCGAATGAGGTTGTAAAACCGTGCTGGTTACTTCTTCCCGAGCGGCGTCGTAATTTTGGTGATGGATGAACAATTTCGTGATGGTGATTGAGAGCCTGCGTTTTACTTGTAACCCTGGATCGTTTACTGCCGTTTTATTCTGATCCGTTAACGATGCGTTAATGTTCAGACTTCGTAGGGCACTGAACGTCTTTAAAATAATCTCAAGCGTCAGCAATCATCGTAAATTTTATTTTAGTTTAAAAATTATAAAATTATATGGACGTAATTGTATAATAAAAATGTTCAACTCCAGTTTTAGGTGTGTATGAAGTTCGCACTCGTTCTATTATAAATTAAAAAACTTCGCCAGTTCTAGTAGCATTTTTAATAGTTCTACAGTTCCTGATGAAAAATAAAAAGAGTTCCGCATTCCAAATGTCGAAAAACTTGAAAACAAAAAATAGAGTGTCGACTTCACGTTCCAGAAAAATTCAAAGTCTCTTGAGAGAGTTCCTTAAATTTTTTAATTATTACTGGTACTTTAGAAGGGAAAATCGAGATGATTTTTTATGGAATGACCTCACACCAAAATCACGTACTCAATTTCTGTGAAATACATTCTCGGATCTGATTTGAATATTTTGAAATACGTTCTACAATTTGTGAACTAGAGTGTACTTAGATAATTCGCATCAATTTCGTAACGAAGTGGACGGAACGAGGGACGGTTGGCCGCGTGGTCGTTTACTAAGAAACGGACCGTGGCTCGGTCCCATCTTTGAATTGGACGATATTAAGAGTGGCGGTCGTTGACACGCGAACACGCGCGTACGTAATCGATGATCCGTGAGAAAATCTGAACGCACGACGCGAATCGTCGAGCCGGCGTTCGCGATTTTACGCTGCCGCGCCTCTATTGTTCGCCGAATCAATATGACGACCCTCGTAACGTCACGCCGCAGCCATTTAGCCATACTTAAGTATAGGAAACTCACCGATTGTCAGCGAAATGAAAAGTGCCTTGAAACAATCGTTCTTAGCATCGTAGTTTTTTTACGAGGAATTTTCTCATACTTTCTCTAACACTTTGTTGTTCTGATTTTTGAGATTCTTTCTAAAATTGCATTAAAATTTTGCATTTCATCAAGTATTTGGATAAAACACTTTTTTATTCTATGTGATTTTTCAAATTCTTTTTAAAATTGCATAAAAATCCAGAATCTAATTATAATTTCTGTAAGTAAATTTGTGAATTCTGTCAAATACTTATTATTCATAGATTTCAACCGGATGAAGTATTTAAATAAAAGTAGAATCAATTTCTGAAACGTGGCCCACGCGATTACGGTGTAGATCGGGCAGGCTGCTGGCTCTTTAATGGCACGCTCGCATACATCGCGCGGCGCTGTCTTGCGGACTGTGACGCGGCAATTTAGGCATTTGACCCTAAGGGTCCTCGCCGGGGTTCAGCCGTTTAACCCCGAGGATGCAATGTCTCTGTCTGCGGCCGTGTCGGCCGCAGCGTGCCTCGGCGAGCGCCCACACGATATACCCCCTCGTGCATTCTTCCTCGGCATTCCTCCCGCTTCTATTCCTTCTCCCCTGACCCCTGCCACTCCCCGGGATCGGTCCGAGCCTCGAATGCATCGTAGCTTGACCAAGGAGGAGGTGGACGATCCGGTCCTAGGTCGCGTACTGTCTCGTTAGTCCTCTCACGACGACGGTAGCACTACTTATCGAAAGAGAAGCTGTGTTATTAGGTCGGCAGAAAAATTTAGGGTTCAATATTTAAATTATATTCTTTTGAAGTTAGAACTTAATTGTTTGACTGTAGAACTAATTACCGGCTATTGAAATATAACTATTTCTACTGGAGGGGTCAGAATTGTTTGTTTTTCAAATTAATAGGTAATTCTTAAGGAGACAGCAATCTTTACGTCTTCATGAGTGAAAATTGATAATGATAACGATAATGATAATAATAATTGAATAACAATAATCTTCAAAATAGTTACGCTTAGAAGTGAAGGACATTTTATACAAGTTACAATTGTTTTAGCAGAACGTGTACCATACACTTGTTTGTCACAAATATTCTTCGTTTTATTATTGTTTATTTTACGTTTCATCAAAACAAAATATATTAAAAATGACTAATGATTATAAGAAATGTCAAACAAGTCATTTTACCCCCTTTAGTAAATCTGGTGTTAAATATGTAATTTATTAAATATATTTTTTGGTAGAAGTAGTATGTGCCAGAATTCACGACTCTGCTGCAGCCCAAAAGATGATGGAATTCTGAGTCAAAAATTCCTCATCCAATTCCTCTTCCGACCGTTATTGGCAAAGTTATTAACGAAAAAAGTGACCATCGTGAGCGTCGCGCCATTGGACTATTTCGCTCATTCATAACTTTGTCAATATCGGTGGGAACAAAAAGTGAAACAAGAACTTTCGATTCGGAATTTCACCCTTCATTCCGGGACGCCTAGTACAGAAACAATTTAAATTATTACTATAGTATATCAAATTGGAACAATATTTAAAGTTGGGACAATTTCAAGTGCAGCTGCCGCGAGGCTCCTCGGTTTTAATGAAACAACTAAAGACAACCTGTTGTATTCCGTCGTTTGAGCGCGTCGAAAAAATAGCGTAGCATTAAACCAGGCAGGGAAGAGACCCGGTTTAACTCGATTGGGTTGTTCTTTCTGTCCGCCGTTGTAATTTCGAGACGTTCATTTGGATTCGTTATGAGTCGAGATGCGATCCAGGTTTTACGTAGCTCCCGAGGAAATTAAGCGTCTAGATTAAACTCGAAAAGTACACGTTACCTGTACGAGGTTTACGAGTTTCGTCATTTGGGCCGAGCCGGCTCGAGGCTTGTTCCTGGAACCGCAAGTAATCCATTAAGAATCGATAAAGTTTTTGCGCCTCGCGAGTAACCCGATCGTGTGCCGCAACTCAAAGACTTTATTATGTAACGAACTGAAGAATGTTGCCACAGCGTAATGTACAACTTCTTTTCCTTCTAATAGCTTGCGTTTCGTTTATCTCGTATCTCAACAAATGTCAGTTTTCAAAGGTTATCATTCTCTCGACGTGTATTGGCACAGTCGAGTCGAAATATTGAATATCAAATTACTTCTGATGCTAGAATGCCATGTTCTTCGATAACTAATCACTTTCAAACAGCAATTCGACAAAATAAATTGTATACTTTATTTTGGAAAGATAAACATGATTTTTAAAACTAGATATAAAATTAAAGGTAGTCAATGTTTTAAAAATCTTTCCAAAATAAAGTATACAATTTATTTTGTCGAATTGCTGTTTTTCATTACGATCTAAGCCCTTTACGAAGCTCTCTAAAATTGCACAGAAGATAAAGTTCTTTAATCCAATACTAAAAATCTTACACCGTCTCAAAATGTGTCCGAATATTAATGAAAGTCACTGTATATCGATTTCTATCGTTTCAACACCATGTACCTCTTGGCTAAAAATCCGCAATCTATTCACCACTTGAGAACTGGCTTCTCCCAGCGTTGTTCTACGGAACGTTATTATTTTTATCATCGTGATCTTGGCATGCATCACGTGCAACGTCGCGTCGCGCCGACATTCCGGTTCAAGAGCCGTCTTCTTTCAACCGCGCCCTTTTAAAGCATCTTCACAAAGTTTTCAGACTCGTCATTAGCACTACTCGGTCTACTCCAGACGGTTGTTAAACCGCTACCACTCGCGGCGTCGATGGATAATTTGAACCCCTGTCTAAAGCCTCCGCTGTCTGACCTTGCGCGATACTTTTCCCCTGAGAAGATTGCGAGCAAAACCGGTGGAACGGATTTCTCGTCTGAATTACCGTAATTAGACCCGACTGCACGCATTCACCAATAGATAACGTGCATACACGTGCATGAACACCATTAACATTGCAATTTTTCATATACATAATAAAATTGGTATTGAATCATGTGTGATAAAATCGACGTTGCATCATATGCAATAATTAGGTTCCGAGTTTCTATAGGAAATCAAGTATCCATCACGTGATCTATTTATATAAGTTCTTCACTTTTATTATTTCTATGTGATTTAAATTAATTATTGCATTTTGTAGAATTTTTTTCACAGGAAGATCATTTATACTTCCATAAAGATCTGCAATTTAATAAAAAATTTGGTGCACTGTAGATTTGCAGATATTAAATATATTTCGTTCGTCCAACCATTGTTCTGCAAGTTTGAATTATTATTCACATTAACAGACGATAGGTCAGAGCCGTCTGCGCAATAAAAGTAAAATTCTTTATTACTATTTTTATTGCACGCAGTTAGCAGGGTTCATCTCAATCAGTCTCGCATGTGTGTATGCGCTTGAACATAGAGTGCGTGCGCACTTTTAAGGATCGTCTGGGGCTTATTAACGCAACGAACAAGTACTTTTTTGCTAATTACACGATGAAAAACAGAGTCGCGCCGAGGGGGATAATTATTAACTACCGTTTGCCTGAATCCCGTCGTTCTCGGCAAAGTTATTACTAACTGACATGTGAAATGTTATTTTATTCCTCCGGTTTGAATCTGTCAATCAAAACTTATTCACCATGTTTCATTATTATCATATATTTTATGTACATCAGATTTATGGCAAAAGTATTTCTATTTTATTAGAAGGTGTTTATTATTACGAATGAAGTGATTTGAACTACAATAAAATGAATGGAGATAAATAAGTTATTATTATCATGCAATTAATAATGATTGATACAGAATTTTAATGGAAATAATATAAAAGTTACGAAAAGCTGAAAGTCGACCATAATCACTAAATGTAATCTAATAACTCATTGGAACGGCGTGAATGAGGATAAAAATTGGTTTTATATGAAAACGACACAGGTGTAGCGAGTGTATAATAAATGATTGGCCGGTAATAAATCTGCGCGATAAATCCCGTTATAGAATGGGACGTGATAACTCGAGCTAATACGGTGGCTGGAATTCTGCCGGTCCGGGTTTATTAGAGTCGCGACGAGACAAACGAGACACGTCCCACCGCCTAGACGAGTTAATATTCATACACGCCGGCTGTAACCTAATGAATACGACCATTATCTAAGCATCGGACACGCGAACGATTCGAAACGTGAACTGGCGTGGCAGTCCCACCCACGCGTACGTCTCCTCCAAGACCCTTTCAACCTTGCCATTTGCTCGCTTCCCAGTTTCCAATAAATTTATTAAGCCGGAAGCACCGTGCGAAAATTCTAAGCAGTCTGGACTTCAACTTCGTTTCAATTACAAACGAAAAGTCGGTACATAATGGAATACTGATACTTGGATTCGGTTTATGATTAATAAAAAGATATGAATTATTGATACAATTAAATGTAAGTAGATCATGTGACCAGATATAATTAGATGATTCGATTAGATTATAACGATTTGGATATGACTAATTATTCACGTAATTACTTCTAAACGAAAATAAGAAAACATATGCATATCGAATACGTAAACTCACGTTATTTATTATCTTTGTTCAGTATGTAATCATATTTGAGGTATGAAATCTAACTCATTGAATTTTACAATGTAAACCAATATAAAGTATACGTCCACATTAATGGCATGCAACGAGCGAAAGTTTATGTGTTCGCTGGGCTAAAATACAGTGAGTCACGCTGTAATTTTAATGTCGAAGTTATGACTTGAAATAAAAGACTGACTACAGCCCAGATATTTATATGCTCGTGTATTTTATGTATACTGTTACTGTCGTTCGAGTTATTATCGACCAAATATGTATGTTATTTTGCTCTTATTGAAAACAGTGACACTGAAGTGCCTTTTTTAAACAAACACATTATCTATCAGTGTATTAATTACTATGAATTTCATTGTCGTGATTTTAATATCGAAATCATGCATGATTTGAAGTAAAACACTAATTATAGTCTAGGTATTTATATTCTTATGCATTTTATGTATTCTCTTATTGTCGATGAAGTCAGCATTGACAAAATAAACATATATACTACAAGCTACATACATATATCTAATGAGTATATATCTAACTCTGCTCTTGTTGAAAGCAATGACATTTGAGTGCCATTTTTTAAAGAAACACATCATCTATCAAAGTATTAATTACTGTTGACTTCCTTGTCAGGCTAGTAATAAATCATCTATGAACTCAATTATTATAATTAGTATTTACATAACAGTAGACACGCGTTTAATAAAATTGTAATGCTTTTACCCTAAACGCTTGACGCTACTTTGAAAAGAGGTCGGTGGCGTTGACCAGGGAGATTGAACCAGGAAGAAGGGCGCTAATCGTTGATAGCTTATCGCCGAGCTCGACGTTTTTCGTCCCGCACGACATTAAGTACAGCGATGTGCACTCTCCTCTCTCTTCGGGTTTCGAGAAGACACTCGATTTACGGGTTAACGAGGCACTCACGGGTGCGCTAAACCGTTTCACGGAGCAGCGGTTAACCGTCCCCCGAAGGCGGTTGGCTGCACTTTCGGTAGGTTGTTCAGGGATGATGCACGACCGGAGAGCAGAGAAAAAACGAAGAAAATGAAGAAAACGCGCGGAGGGAGAATTTTTCTTTTGATTTACAAGCCTTTTATTAATAAACCCGGTCGACATTTATTTATCACGTACCCTTATCTTACTGCTGTCCTTTTCTATTGTTTATCTAATGTACACATTTTCCGATTCAAATGGTACATTGTACATGTACATTCAATGGTACATTTTGCATGTACATTCAATGGTACAATTATCTCAATTAAATTCTGGTAGGAGAAAACCTGTGGGAAAATCTGAATAGATTTTGTATTAGTTTTCTTCTAAGGAAATACGATATCGAGTGACCCTTGTCCCTTGACCAGAAGTTCCACGAAATTCTAAAATAAGCCATAAATTCGTGCCGTGCTTGCAATAGATTTCTATCACAAGCATATACATCACACTTAATGTCAAGTGACCCACATGTCCAAACTGAATCGGTACTCGTACTGCCGCTATTTCTTGGCCTTGTTAAGGATTTCTAAGACGCACAGAACTCTCGAAGTCAATAGAATTTGAATGAAGAAGGAGCAGTGAAAAGTTGACGGATCAAATGATCACAATGGGAATCTGGAAATCAATTCGTTTTTATACGTCGTCGAATAAAACGGGGAGCTCGGAATCTGGGAATTATTCTTCCGTGACTCCTTATGCAATTGGAGAGCGAGCCGGTTGAATATATGATTGCCGGACGTTTACGCATGGCGAACGGTTTGAAAAAACCATCGAACGCCGGTGTTTCTCTCGCCGCGTACCTGTTCCGGGTACACTACGCGCGTGTACCCGCTCCTTGAAAAATGACGCGGCTTTTATCCCGCGACGCGAAATGTATGCCCGATCGGCAGTCAAATATTTTTCGAGTAAAATATCCGCGCTTTTAAAGAATCCCTCGACCGATTTATTATTCCCTGATCCCTGCCTCGGTTTAGATGATCGATGAATCGGCCAGAGATCGCGATTCGTAACGCGGAAAGAGTTCCGCTCGGAACGCCTCAATCGTAAATCTCTCATTCACTTTGACTAGGAATTCGAACATTATATCAGAAGAATGAACCCTCTTTTTATAAAATTATATTAGAAAGACGATCCTTCGTTTTATAAAGTAATTATTATATTGGATTTATTATGAAGATATATTAATGAAGTAAATTTTTAGAACCTATAATGATAAATCAGTTATCAGTACATAATTATATTGTGCATAAAGGTAAGATTAATTATTGGAAGCTGGGATTGTATAAGTTTATGTTCGTATACGTTCGATAAAAAAGTTGGAAAATGCGATCCTTACATTTGTCTGGTTTCTATCAATTTTAACTTTTCGCAATCCTCTTTTCACATAATTTAGCAAATTAATCCATAATCATAGAAGAACTCAAGTCGTTTGGTCATATTTATAAAAAATTATTCAATTTTAAATAGTATGTGTTCAGTTGTAGTGTTGACTGTAGAGTTGATATTCGCAGTAGTGGAATTAGAAGCATTGAACTTCCCACCCTGGCCGCAGCCGCTCGATCACGTCCCATGTAAATTAACACTTATGTAAAACACTACCGTTAACGTTGATTTACCGCGGCATTCTCTCACCCAACCCAGCCTGCGAATCGAACGAGCTGCGCCTATACCTAAGTCACCTATTTACTGTCTCTCGTCGCCAGTAAAATCGGTCTAATAACGATAATTGAAAATTCTTGAGCGGAGCTATAAGTTCCACAAGATAGCAACGTCTTTTTACGTTATCGCGACGTAATCTGAAACGTGTAGAGAAGTGACCGCATCCGAAGTGAAGTTATACACGTTATATGCTTCATTAGCTGAAGACCAGTAAGGTATTATCCTGGAGCTTCGAATTAATCTTTAAGAATGTTCTGGAGGTATATAAAAACGTTCAGAAATTTTTGAAACGTTAACAAAACATAGTCTTTACTATATTAAAGCAATTATCAAAGTTTGGGTTCAATAAACATGAGTCATTCACAAAAGTCACTTAGAATCTTTTCTAATATTAAGGAAACTTTATTAAAAAGCCAGTATGAGAAGCAATTTACTAATGAAACAAAGGCTTTCGGAATGAATCTATATTTTTAATACAAAATATACATGATAAATAGCCTTCATTGACGAATTTCGAATTTTATATACTTTTGTCTCAGATTAGAACATCCTTAATAAACTATTATGAATCTAATATTTTCTATTGTTCTTGAAGCCTGGCTTTCCCTTAAAATCAGAGTGTGACCGTTCAGAATCCTTCGTTGTGAGTTCAATACTTGACTTTCAAATGTAATCTAGCCTGAGGCCTCATGAAACTCTGATACGGTGCTGTCGATTAGGGAAAGCGCAAATGCGTTTTAAACTTAAAGTCGGCCGCGGTTTTAACCGTAAAATGAACGCGATTGGAAATTTACGGCGGACATCGAACTATCGTGGATATGGAAACGGAACACTAGAAGCGATTCGAGTTAATGGTCGTTAAGAAAATGAGGCTGGCTCTTAGCTGCGTCGCCGTTAGCCTCTTTCAAATGTCACTGCGTGGTCTTTACCGCGATAATGACATGGGAACTTTGTACGCTGAGGCCGAATCGTGTTTCGCTTGGGTCTTCATTTGTTTCTTCGTTCCAGTCACTGAATTCTGTTATGCATCGTTTCATATTTAGTCACTTTTGTGTCCCATTAATTTATTCTTTATTAAGAACAGTACAACNGAACATCCTTAATAAACTACCATTATGAATCTAATATTTTCTATTGTTCTTGAAGGCTGGCTTTCCCTTAAAATCAGAGTGTGACCGCTCAGAACCCTTCGTTGTGAGTTCAATACTTGACTTTCAAATGTAATCTAGCCTGAGGCCTCATGAAACTCTGATACGGTGCTGTCGATTAGGGAAAGCGCAAATGCGTTTTAAACTTAAAGTCGGCCGCGGTTTTAACCGTAAAATGAACGCGATTGGAAATTTACGGCGGACATCGAACTATCGTGGATATGGAAACGGAACACTAGAAGCGATTCGAGTTAATGGTCGTTAAGAAAATGAGGCTGGCTCTTAGCTGCGTCGCCGTTAGCCTCTTTCAAATGTCACTGCGTGGTCTTTACCGCGATAATGACATGGGAACTTTGTACGCTGAGGCCGAATCGTGTTTCGCTTGGGTCTTCATTTGTTTCTTCGTTCCAGTCACTGAATTCTGTTATGCATCGTTTCATATTTAGTCACTTTTGTGTCCCATTAATTTATTCTTTATTAAGAACAGTACAACTTATGCGATAACACGAAGCCTACAATTTTATTTTAAGTAAACTATCACGAGGAAGTTCGAGAACAAAATGTACAGAATTGAGAGAGAGCAGGGTAAAACATAGATTCTGGGCTTGAGTGGTTGGGATTAGGATTTGCATAGGAATATCAGGGTTAGAGATTGAGGACGATGTGATGAGGACGAGATTAATAAATGATGCAGCCAGAGTTCGAAGGTAGGACATAGCTGTAGGTATGAGTCAACGAGTGAAGTCATAGAATGATGAAATTTCGGTATAGAAAATCCTCCGAAGAGAAAACAGGAGATTTATGTCTAACCTCAATAATAAATATCGTTCGTAAACATTACCATGAATTTAATCTGGGATTCACTGCACACCTAGTGATCGTTACGTATTAAACACAACAATTAAATTAGTAAAGTCATGAATTGTGTCTGGATTCGCGTGAAGCGATGAAATATCGGTGGCGGTCGAAAACGTGAACTCCCCTGGGAGCTTTGGCTGGGAATCCAATTGAGAAATAGTGATCGTGCCCGGGGAAACGTGATCGTATGCGTGAACCTTTTCTTCTTGTGGATCTCGCGGCCACTTCCGCCACGGTTAGGTCTTCTCCCGGTTTCGCTTGACGAATGACGGCCCGCGGCTTCGGCTCGCCGGATACCGAGCATCTCCGGCACGTATCCACCGCGGCCTCATTATTTCCATTACCCCGGACCGCCGACAGATTCCACCGCCGCGGCACCGCTACATATCTTTCCCACAAACTTTCCTGCGTACCGCACCGGCTGCGGTCTACGAGCAAATTTACTTCGGACTAAATTATTGCCCCGCGAACGCAGCTTAGAAGAATATAGAAATAAATACGCGATGGCTCATCGATTTCTAACGAAATTCCCGTTCTCTCAGATTTGTACTAGGGTAAGTGTGCCAATTACTGCTGATGCCCCAAATACTGCAGATTTTTATTAAAATCATTAATTATGGATTTTTTAATCGTATTAGACGAAATAAAAGAAATCCTTTAATTATTTTGTTATTTGATAATAATAGTTTAAACACAATAAATAGCAATAATGAAATTTATAATTACTTTAAAACACCTGTAAGAAATACCTGTATTTCATCACCTTATAAAAATGATTTATTTAATTTAACGTATACGTCTTCTTGAGATATAATTGTTTTTTTACACATTTATAACATAATAAAACTTGTTAAAAAAATAATTTAACTTGAATCTTGTATTCAAATAGCTGATTAGCACATTTACCCTATTCGTCGAATTCTTGTTCTCTTCGAGATAAATTTCAGCTTGTGATTCCTGAAATGGGCGATGGATCACGCTGACGCAATCGGTGTTACGTCGGGGCTCTGGCATAGGAAACAATCGCGATACGCGCAATGTTCGACGAGGCAAATAAAGAAAGAAGGCCACGAAGGAATGGCTCCTCTCCCCGTATTTATCATACATACGTGTACCGCACTTGTACCTACTGTGGCAAGCCGTGTACGCGCGTTTCCGTGTAGCAATCGCTTTCCTTTCGGCTCATTGTAGTCCTGGAAGCATTACCGGACACGCCTGGCTCTGTTCGAATTTTTTCCAATCGCAGACCGGCGATTCCTAGCTGACGAAACACCAGACGTGAGAAAGTCGTATTGAGGCTTTCCTTCTTAATAATTTATATTTTATATGTGATTCTATAGTTNTTATTGCCCCGCGAACGCAGCTTAGAAGAATATAGAAATAAATACGCGATGGCTCATCGATTTCTAACGAAATTCCCGTTCTCTCAGATTTGTACTAGGGTAAGTGTGCCAATTACTGCTGATGCCCCAAATACTGCAGATTTTTATTAAAATCATTAATTATGGATTTTTTAATCGTATTAGACGAAATAAAAGAAATCCTTTAATTATTTTGTTATTTGATAATAATAGTTTAAACACAATAAATAGCAATAATGAAATTTATAATTACTTTAAAACACCTGTAAGAAATACCTGTATTTCATCACCTTATAAAAATGATTTATTTAATTTAACGTATACGTCTTCTTGAGATATAATTGTTTTTTTACACATTTATAACATAATAAAACTTGTTAAAAAAATAATTTAACTTGAATCTTGTATTCAAATAGCTGATTAGCACATTTACCCTATTCGTCGAATTCTTGTTCTCTTCGAGATAAATTTCAGCTTGTGATTCCTGAAATGGGCGATGGATCACGCTGACGCAATCGGTGTTACGTCGGGGCTCTGGCATAGGAAACAATCGCGATACGCGCAATGTTCGACGAGGCAAATAAAGAAAGAAGGCCACGAAGGAATGGCTCCTCTCCCCGTATTTATCATACATACGTGTACCGCACTTGTACCTACTGTGGCAAGCCGTGTACGCGCGTTTCCGTGTAGCAATCGCTTTCCTTTCGGCTCATTGTAGTCCTGGAAGCATTACCGGACACGCCTGGCTCTGTTCGAATTTTTTCCAATCGCAGACCGGCGATTCCTAGCTGACGAAACACCAGACGTGAGAAAGTCGTATTGAGGCTTTCCTTCTTAATAATTTATATTTTATGTGTGATTCTATAGTTTTCCATAAGTTATAAGTATTAATCAAGATTTTTTGTGAGAGTATAATTGAAATTTAAAGATAGCACCTGATTTTTAGAATCAGTTATCGTGAAGATGTTACTCCTTCTGTCCCATAATAATAGTAGCAAGTAAATAGTAGTAGTATTTATTTATTCTAGCCTTAAGTTAAAGGAAAAAGAAGAACAAGGATCATCAAAATATATTTTCATTCATCCAAGATCCCATACAACTCGAACACATTTCATGTTGAACTCAAAATGTAATTATCATTTCCATAGTTACTAAATTTTTGTACTCTGCTATTACTTAGTTGTATACTTTCAAGTAAGATTAATTTAGATTCGAAAAATTAATACGCAATATTTTATGTTGATTTCAAAGACGAATATTTTAATGTGCAATAAAAATGATAAATTTTGCGTTTGCCAGAACGGACGGACGTTACGGAAAATTATGCACGGTCGGGCTTGAAAACGCGTTCGCAAAACGAAAAAGAAACGTTGACAGAGTTTCGAGAGCCGTATATACTATACGATCGTCGGATGGTAATATCCGACGCGCGATCGATCGTTCCGCGCTGTCAACCCTTTCTTTCGCGGATAACCTGCTTGCTCTCTCTTTCTCTCTCTTTCTCCTTCTCTCTTTCTCTCTTCGCCGGGTCGGTGATCGAGCACTTTTTCATGACAATCGACCGACGGTTTGATTTGTTGCGGCCGCGTTTATAGAGACGAGGCGAGGAGGAATTCACTTTTCGAGCTGTCGCATTTAGATACGTTCTATCGTAACTCGTGTTTGCTACGTTACGTTGACAGCGACGCTCTTTCCGTAGATGATGATGAGATATGTACGTTGGGTGAGGAAGGTGCTCGCGCTTAGATATGATTATTCGATATCGAAACCCTGACGAGATCGATCTGGACCAGGCTTTGATAGAAAATTCCGAGCAAAATGAAAATACGTGCGAGCTTCATTTTGTAATCGTTCACGCAACTGTTGCGTCATTTTAGAGGACAAGAATATTTCTAATGATTTAAGTACATTTATTTAGTTATCAACCCAATACATATACATTTACATTACATGTAAATTTATCTTCTAACGGCGGCATTAGAGAAATAGGAACTCGGTGGATAAGAAAATTCCGGTTAATCGAGAGGAGTGTTCAATGAGATTCGTCAGCGATTATCCACTTTGCGGCGGCCTTTCCGGGAATACGATAATTACCGAGGAGGGGCGGACGGTGCGATTAGACTATTTTAATGCATGCCTGCTAGCCCTTTCGACGTATTATTACGCCACGTGACCCCCGCGTTATTACGTGCGATCTTGTCCATAAGTCACCGACAGGTTAATGGCGCACTTCCGCGCGCGCCCGAGGAACACTCGAGCGGAAAAAACTACTTGCGTTAAATTGAATCGACCGGCACGCGCGGCTGCGTCCTGTAAAACCAAACAAAAACCCTCAGTTGACTAGCAAACTTCTTCTATTGTCGTATTATCTCGTACTATTTGCATTACATGTGCATCTTGTATATATCTTGTCATGTACAGGGTGGTTCACCACATTTAATATCTTGATTTTTATTATTTAGCAAATTTAGGTAGCAAAGGTAAGAATAAAAAATGAAAATTGAATGATTTCTTGAAAGATTCTTGTGTTGTGGATTATTTGTAGGTGGACGTCTGGTAAAGATATTTATTTTTATTTATTTATTTATTTATTTATTTATTTCATAATATACTGTCAATAATACCAAAAGTACATAAGTGCGAAAAAGAGGGCTGGTTGACAGTCATAGATTGCTCAGAAAAACAAAACAGAATAATATCTTTTACATCAAAATAAAAATTCACGCAATAAACAAAAACAAAATAAAAATATATAATTATAACAATATGAATAGGAGATATAAAACTCATTAACATTTTTTAATAGCATTCTACAGTTTCTTCTGTACCTCTAATTATAATTTCAATTTATTATTATCCTTCATATTATATATAATTGGAAGTAAAAATGATATTCCATTCAGCGATAGAACCGCTTGTTACAATACGCAGCACTTAGAAACGTTTGCATTGACACTGGCATTGACAAAGGACATGTGAGCGAGCGTGTATAATGAAACGCTCTCAGTATGTAATGAGAACGCAAGATGCTCGAGAAGGGCGGTAAAACGAGGCCCTCGAGGGTTCACGGGGCCGCGTCAAACTCGCGAGTACCGTTAATAATAATAATAATAATAACGCTGGCAAGGGTGCGATTAATAATAATAAGCTCGTTTTCCGAGGGTGCGTCTAGAGGAGACTGCACGTCGGAGACGTTAGGGTGCACGAGCCTTTATGCGGATATTGGTGCGCCCGAGCAATTTAGGAAGATAATGCCCGACGATCAAACCCACCCTTCTTTATCCCCCGAAAAAACCTCCGCCGAACCCAAGGTTCCCCGATTTTTTTCTCCCCTCCGTTCCTTCCCTTCAGTCTTCCGTTCCACCCTCTCCCTGCGTCGTTGCCCCCGAGCAGAATGGAGAATGGAGAGGACGTTATTGATGACGCGGCTGCAGCCGTCGACGAAGTCTCGAATCTTGGATCCGAAGTTCCGTGAAATTCCGTACCGTGGAGATTCGAATGACCGATCGCCGGTTAGGCTCTCTTCACGGAAAATGGCAAGTTTCGTCAGGCAGAAGAGCGGCGAACTCTTGATGAAACTTCACGAGTCTTGTCAGGTGTCGAAACTTGCAGGAATCGAAATAAACATTCCCCCTGAACTCGTCTTTTAGCTTCGCCATTCAACGTCTACTTTTGATCATTCGGTGAGATTACAAGCTTTGAAGTTCCGCGACGATTTTTCAAGCGTATTCAGTCATTTGAAGTCCTGATACAAAATAGAAAGGGGTTTCGGAAGATCGCTGGAAATAGAATGAATAATAAATATCTTCTTTAACCAATGATGTTGAAAGTAACTCCCGTCTGTTCGTGATGAAAATCACGACAGGACTAAATTAACTGTGGTTCACTTATGTTTATACATTTGCTATGATTCTTCCTGTTTATGGTATCAAATTAAGAAAAACAGTGAAGACAGAATTCCCACAAACAATCCATTGCATCCATTTTTGCTTAAATTCCATATAATAAAATTAATAAATAAATAAATTAAAAGATAACACATTCGGAAATGTTAACGAAAACTTTTGGGTCACTTCATTTATTCCCATATTTATAAAACACCATATAATATATCATAAAATAGTTTAAAGTCTGTGGAGCTACGCAGATTCGAAAGAGCATTGAGGCCATCGCTAGATTCTTTGCGTGAAAAATTCCGTGGCGACGCACGGAGCTTAATCACGCCTCGGCGCACACAAAGGACGGCGTGCGAACGCTTTGTTTATCGGATCGATCGAAAGTAGCCCCGGAGGCGGCCGCGGACCATTTTCGTTTAATGATTCATTCAAAGGCTAACGAAGCGATAATGCGGGACATCGTTCCCCCTTCGACGAACGAGACCTTGATGCCTCGCCATACGAGCTTTGCGTCCACGTAGCTGCAAAATTCATCGACTTCTACGATATTCTTTACCTAAATTTAATCTTGTATATGCATTACATGACAAATATATTTATTCTACAATTTTGCTTTATATTTCTTACATACAAAAATACAGCGAAAGTAGAATTTGCAAGAAACTGAATAAAGTAATTATGACTGTAAGATTTGAGTTGGAAGAGAATGAAACATGGCAGTATTAATAAAATCTGTTCATTTCTCGTGTTTGATTGCCGGGAAACTGTAAGAGAAATTGAATCGTTAAGCTTTCTTGGTTAACGAGGCTGGATGTCCGTCGCCGAGGCCAGCAGGCAACTTTTCTTAAGTAATCCGAAGTTGTAAATGAAAATGATTTTCTCGAAATTTTCCGTTCTAAATGTTTACGTTCAGTTTATATTCCCGAGGCCTGTGCGCTTTCCCGCGATCATAATTATCGCATCGCAGAATTTGGTTTGTTATCATTTCCGCGATTTTGGGTTATACAAACGTGACTTGCATTACGAGATTATAAATTTCGCATTGTATAACGTTCCGCGATTCGTTTGTTCGCAATAATTTCATTCAGATTGTGTTATTATGAGGATATCGAGCCTGAACAAAAATCCTGCAAAAATAATCCAGTTACCTGACGAACCGTTAATTGATATTAATTACGGTGTGCCCTTCAGCGCGTATAAATCACAGGCCAAACATTCCAATGTAAATATTCGTATTTATACTACAATCGTTCATTTTTAACAATTAATTCGCAACTCATTATTTTGCCATATTTCAGATTTTAACAATATCTCGTAATTTATTTAATACGCGTCTGTTTGTACCATTGAAAAAATCAGTGAAATCATGATCATACGTCGAGTTTGTCGACGAAACATATTTAATATTTTCCATTTATTTAATTTCTCTTTATAATTTTATAATTCATTATTTTCCTCTTTTGTTCTGTAGCTACGTCTCGGTATTAAAAATGGTTTAAAAATGCCCTGTCAACAACAGTTGTTATCTAAGGTTTAGAATAGCATAACATTTATTGATGTATTCGAAAACCTTGAGAGAACAAACACAATTCATATGGAACATTTACTCAAGTTAAAAAATAACAGATACCACACATTTTTTATTTATTGTTCACAAGTTTTGGGAAAGTTAAATATGATTTAGTAAATTTGAGGAATGAATTTATTCAATGAGATAAAAATTGGTTTAAAGCTCCTTTCAATAAAACAAGAGACTGTAAATAACCTCATGTGGCTATCGCCGTAGATTCAGTAAACACTGTTAAGGTATCGTTACACGATAACGTCGATTTCAATTCTGTTCACAAACGATTTTCCCTCGAAATGCGCGGTGATCAATAATTCTTATCTGCGTGAAATAATTCAAAAGGCTGGCTCGTCGACAACTCGATGCACTAAACGCGAGTACCGGTAGATACATACATACATACGAGCGTGGGACGTTCGCAAGAAAAATGAGCCTTTAAGCGAGTCGCAATCGTAACCGTTTTTTATCAACATTTTTCACCGTGCGATACGTCATTCGGTTGACACTGTCGCTCGGTTGCTTATCGTCCCTTACCGACACAGTCTTCCTCTGCGATCTCCCCTTTTCCAGACTCAAATCGAATGCGGATGAGTCAATTATGTTATCGTATTATGAGAATCGGGGTACATTTTGATAAAGCCGAAAGGATTATCAAGATTATTATTATTATTATNTTTATATATGTTATTATTTATATATGTAAAATACAAGTGTACAACTTGTATTTGGTTTGTTGTTGAAATTTGTATTATTAAGCTGCTCAAGATCTTTTTATTATACTATGAGAATAATAATTTATACAACAAATAAGCTGCACAGCTTAAGCTGATTTCCTGTATTATTATTTAATAGTACTGTATGAGACTTAGACCACTTTCATAATTATGGGCACATATATGTATGTAAAGTATGATAATATTCTATGAGAGACGGTGTGCTGGTTCAATTCTATTTTCAACCTAATGTAAAATATGCATTCCTGATCTAATTTCTGTCTCCTTCTCAGTACTTTCAACTTAGTTGTGAAATACTTACAGAATTAGGCAACATGTGCCTCTATACTTCATATATCTATTACATACTTAAAGTATTCTCCTTCTCATTCCTATTTCCAATCTAATAAAATTCATATTTGATCGATAGAATTAATTTTACACATACCACTCTCCACGTACTTGATGAATCCCTCATCTAATTAAATTTCTCTCACTTTTATTACTATTTCCAATCTAAAAGACTTGTCCGATTGGTAATTTAAAATTCACGTGTGATTGGTAGAATTCATAAATTTACATATACTCTATGAATTCCTTATCTAATTAAATTTTTCTGTGCTTGCAGGTAAGTTGGATGATCAATATATATAGAGGAAGATCCACGTAGAGGAAGAATCGGTGAGAGCGTATGTACCCTCGCTCGATCATCCTTCGGATGATGTATTAACTGGTTAAGTTCGTTAGCTAGGGATCTATTCTTAACGAACGGTACTCGGTCAGGGGCTTGTCAGCGGTTTTCCCTATTCGTGATCCCGTTCCGTGACTTCGCCCGTTTAATATTCACGTCGCGCGGTGCCGGGGGAACGCGAGCGATGGTATCGAGACGAGAATTCGCAGAAATTCTTTATCCACGCCCGCAGCAGATGTCCGAAATCTACCCGAGCTGATGGATGGTACGCGGCTATTCACTGGTCTATTTCATTCCCCGCGCTCGATGCAGATTTATGGTCGGTCGCTATATCATCGACGCGTTAGACGCGGTAATGTCTTTCTGCTTAAATGATGTATTCCCCTCGAGGACCGTTCCGCTCGAATCGATCAGAGCCCCCGACGCCACGATTTATTATCTCCGCTTAATTGGAGCATTCGTTTTGATTCGGTTAATTCAAAAATTCGAACACAACAAATTGATCAAGATTTTTATAAGGAATCTGAATACCAAATTAATCAATTGTTTTATGGAAATCCAGTCGACTGGAAAAGTCACAGATATCATTTTTCTNCGATTCGGTTGATTCAAAAATTCGAACACAACAAATTGATCAAGATTTTTATAAGCAATCTGAATACCAAATTAATCAATTGTTTTATGGAAATCCAGTCAACTGGAAAAGTCACAGATATCATTTTTCATATTTTTTAAACATTGTGCAATTTATTCTTTTGGTTATATTTATTTTCATATGAAAAGGCCAACTGCAATATTAAAAAATGACTTAATTTTATTTAAAGCTCTTAATGAAGAATGGGTAACTATAGTGATCGGTTGTGCAGTTGATGGTCGCGTTGGGAACTCAATTTTCGTTTTAATTATCTCTTTTTATCGTGAATCGACACCATTTTGGGAGGCGCTGATTGAGAGGCGCTGATATACTATTCGACTGTTCAATTTGCGAAGACGGGACAAAGTGAATCGAATCGGTTGTAACGACGTCCCTGCGAGGATTACGATCGAACGAGCTTTTATTCGCCGACGCAAGATCTCTAAATGGGACGAACGAGTATTTTTATGGGATTCTCGATAGGTAGATTAAGCAAAATGTCGATGGTATTTGATTAGACCACGTACGATATAGTCAAACCTAATTAACAGGCTGAATATCGATTTTAAAAATGCGGTATAAAATCTATATCAGAAATTGTGTATTAAAAATAGGAAAACTGGTCGAACAATTTCATAAACTTTACACCTCTGTAATTATCATTTCTTCTTCACGTTCATTGCTTCAAATATTGGACATAATAATCTTAATAAAGATCAAATTTGCTTAAATAAAAAAAAAAATATTGGACACAGTTTTTTATTACATGTCTCAAACTTTTGGCAGAGATCTTACAGCTCATACAACCTTAAAACCTTTTTTACTTTTTTGAATTCATTTAAAGTGGTTTTAATAAAATACAGAACATTGCAGATCGTAACCAAATTGCAATATTTTATTCTTCAGGTGTAAGTAATGAATGTCTCGCTAGAGATTAAAATATTANGAACTGGTCGTACAATTTTATAAACTTTACTCTGTAATTATCATTTCTTCTTCAAGTTCATTGCTTCAAATATTGGACATAATAATCTTAATCTTCAAATCTTATAATAATCTTAATCTTAATCTTCAAATATTGAACACAGTTTTTTATTACATGTCTCAAACTTTTGGCAGAGATCTTACAGCTCATACAACCTTAAAAACTTTTTTACTTTTTTGAATTCATTTAAAGTGGTTTTAATAAAATACAGAACATTGCAGATCGTAACCAAATTGCAATATATTATTCTTCAGGTGTAAGTAATGAATGTCTCGCTAGAGATTAAAATATTATTTATCAAAATTGTTCTCTACACTTTTTGAACTCACTTGACAATGCATTGAACATGGAACTTTCCCATTCACTATCTAAAGGATCTGAAGTGCATCAGGAACATTGATATATGAAAAAAGCTTAGTTAAATGCACAGAAGCTTTTATCAGTAACGCGGATAGAAAAGGGGAATTCCGATTAATTCCGGTAACATGTAGAGGAGAACAATCGAACTCGTGTCGTAAATAGGAGATTCGATGCAACTTCCGCGTCGTTGCAGGCACAGTATGAGGGGGGTAAAAAAGAAAAAGGGGAGGTCGTTGACGCGGAAATAGGGGGTGCAGGTGGTGCTTTCCGAGGATCGTCGAAAGGTGAACAATGTTTAGGAGTCGGAATGTTGCGAGAGGGTGGAGGGTGTGTGTGTACGTACAACAGAGGGCGGCGGTAAAGCGAACAAGTGTGAGAGGACAAATAAAACGGCGGTGGAAAGACTGGGGAGAGACGGTAGAAGAATCAGAGAGAGGGAAAAAAGAATGTAAAGCGCCTGGGAGAAAGGAAAGGGGAGGCAGAAAGACTTCTCAGTCGGCTTTTACGTTTTTCAGGGGATTGAAAATGGAAGCTTTGTTCTTCTGATTAATTCGGCGCCATTTAAAAAATGATTTATTCTATAAGACGGATGATTTGTTGGTTTATTGGAGTGACGTTCAATTTTACACTTTTTGTCAATTTTTCATTGTACTTGTTGGTCATCGGTGTTAAATTCTGAATCTAAACACAAAGTATTTAATTTATTTGGCAGATTTTATAAATTATCTATATATGTGCGCAGTCACTCCAGATTCTTAAAAAAAGGACAAATAAAATGGTCATGGAAAAGCCTGAATATAATTCTACCCTTGTGGGCCACAGAATCGGACCTGATTTAGATCTTGAATAAAACTTAGTCATTCATCCCTCTACACTTTAATAAAAAAATCCATCTCACTCTTCATCATTCATCAATCTCACAATCCTCTACATACGAATCGTACAAACACCCAACCCATGTTATCTGCGCATAACCATTCGATATCTCAAAAAAATATGAGAGGACGAAAGTAAAATGTCAGTGGGAAGTCTGAGGAGAGGTGTAGAATTGAGAAAAGATAAAAAGAAAGTGTGAGAAAGAAATGGGGAGACCCGAAGCGTGGTAGCAGGGAGTGAGAGGAATGAAAATAGGAAAGGACGAGGAAGAGAGAATAGAGAGAAGTTTGTCGACAACTATCGTTGGCCCGCGGGCACCCAGGGAAATATGCGCCGCGTAGGTAGCGTGTATCAGCGCCGGAATCGCGACACAGACACCGAATCGATTCCACCCGTCGAACAAATCACGTTCCATCCCGATTTCTTGCTCGAAGAACTTCCAGCAGGGAATTGTTTTCGCACGATCGCTCCGTACCCCCGATAAACTTGACACTCTTTGTGTCTTACTTCCCGAAATTAAATATATTAGTAACACTGTGAATGTGTTAGTAATACGCAGAGTTACACTTTGTGTCACGTTGTTAGCTCATAAATTTGAGATTAAGAATGAGTAACTAAAAAACAAAGGACAGAGAATATTATTCGTAAGTTAGAATGAGTGTTAGAATTTTTATGAAATTTGTTTTACCTCTTTGCTCAAATGCAGCGGTTTTGAGTTATTAATTTAAGTTAATAACTTATTGGAAAAAAGAATAAAATTGCAGGTGAATGAAAAACTGTTTTATATAGATTTGATGTAATCTTGAAACTAAAATAACTTGTACACACAATATATTGAATATTGACAGAATATTGACAATATATTATTTGAATTAATTAAAAATATTTGACAGGTTTTGTATTATACGAATTCTTAGAAATGTCCTAAGACTTAGAAGGAAGATTATATTGATTTCAAGCCGGTTCTCGAGATTTCTTCATTCTAGCCAATAAGATCTGTCTTCTATCAGAAGTTAGTTTTATTACCTCTTGATTCCGGGCGTCGCGTTAGCTACAGCTAAAGGAATAATTAAGCGGGTCGTTCGCGGAACGAATCCGCGATTTAAATTTACTTGAAGCGACGCGCGCTCAGGCATAACTCCGCGTAATCCTCTTAGCAGCATGGTTTTTTTTTATCGTTTCGTCCAAGAGGATCGCGGACGTTGTTAAGTGCTAGAAAGAAATTGTCCAGAAAAAAAACGGTTTTCTTCAGTTTTCTCACCATTCATTTAACAAGCGTGTAGAGGGATTCAATTTCTGTTTTTCCTTAGAGAAGACTGTCAGGCTTGGTTTTACACATCTCAGAGTTAATTATTCTACTGTCTCTACTGATAAATCCATATTTTATTAATCCAAGTTTTATGTCAATTAAGAACGTGGTTGTAAATCTTAGGATAAAAGTTTAAGGAAAAATATTAGTCAGTCACGTTAACCAGGAATTAATAGATTAATATTTGTATAATTAATTTAAATAAATGAATCTCACATTATTATGTCATTCTGTATAAGATAAAATGTGAAGGCACAAGATAGGAGTTTATTAATTGTAAAACAGATCCCATAAGAAATTTTTTTTTATAGTCTCTCGAACGGTAGTAACCTTTTAAAACTCGCCAGCCCTCAAAATATTTTAGAATCACCGTACGAAACCAGGGAACGAAAACTTAATACGGTTCCCGTTTTTTTTTTTTACGATATTTACCCGGTATAAATCGGAGCCAGTAAATCGGGAAAGTCTCCAGTAATATTCCCTTGATGGAAGAGGGTGGGGACACGGTTACTCCAGGAAAATTTAACGGTTCCAAGGATGTCGCGAGAGTAAACCGGATTAAATAAGCCGGTTTTATTAGAGAGCCTGCAAAAAGTATGTAACCCCGCGATATAAAGGACGGTGATATACGGGTACGCGCGTTGCAATATTGACTTTTACGGCACCATCCTTTTATGCGTTTCTATCTTCCTCAAGGAACCGCCGTCGAGCCGGAAGTGAAAGAATCGACGTTTCTTTCGATCCAATATCCGCCTAACCGAACCTTATGCTATTTAAACGATAGTAAATCAAATAAATGACTAGTGTTATTCGTTTCACGTTTATTAAATGCGAATTAAAGAAAGTAAAATATCGTGAATTTGTAATTCTAACATGAAATGTAAGTAATATTAAATTAACCTAAGCAAAATTTTCTTATCTTTTCAATAATTCGACCTGTTGATCATAATATAAAAAATATAAAGAGATAAATCCTTTATTTGCATAGAAAGTTATATTTATGGATAAGAAATTAAGTTTACAGCATGAAATACATAAAAGCAGTGAGTAAGAATAAATGAAAAATAATCAGAATCCAATTTATATCAACACACCTAACAGGAAGATTTCGTAAATTGAAAAATTTCTTAAAACCAACGATTTTGAAGGTAATGGTTAATATTAACTAAACAGGAAGTGTATTTTTGTTAACACGAAAATTACCGAACGTTACACAGCCGAGGGACAACCGGTTCTTGGTTCTTTTATTAAATCCCGAAATGACGAAAGTTCACCTCATATTTAACCCGAGCCTCGTTCCGAGGATATGAAGCCACAGATGGCAGCGTACTTCCTTCCTGATACCGATACAACTTGTGTCTGTGCACGAAACGACTGATCATTCTATCGGATCTAGCCGCAAATAACCACAGAGTTCGTCCAACGATGCTTGTTAACTTCATCCGAAATAACAACGTCGATCTACAGGATAGGTGTGTCTTTTCACGATTCAGTTAGTGACGTTCATATTTTAAGATACTTCACTTGAAACTGACAGTCATTATTATTGTCATGCTTTTGCCTCGAAATTTTTAATATTAAATTACCGGAAATTTGACTCATTTATGATTTTTTGCTATATAAAGGGTACCTCGTCAGTTTTGATTATACTACTGTCATCTTGATTTTTATTGAAATATCACAATCTACATATTGTGAAAATCTGTTATTCAATTACGGTTTTCATTTCAGTATTCAATCAGAGCAACTATTTTATAAATAATATTGTCGGTTTTAGGGAACAGATATTTTAAATATAATAGAAAAACGATGTGTTCCTTTTTATAACTGGGCTATGACTGACTAACATGAATCATATTAAGAAAAAAACGGACATGAGTATATTAATTTTCAGAATTGAAAAGTTGACATTTATAAAAGGTTATCCAAAAGTACATTTTTCGACACATTACAACGAAAACTCTTGAAAATACTGTACTTAACTTAAAACTCAATCAGAGGTTCAGAATCAGATTTATTATGAGCCACCATCACATTTTTATCATTGTACTTTGTAGTACTCATTCGTGGATGAAGAATTCTGCAAGAACGATTTGAAGATTGGAATTTGACACGCGTCTGCAGGGATTCGTTAAGTGAAACAAAATCGGGACGATTCGCAGTTCGCAAACGCGTCGCAACTGTTCCACGGTAATCGAATTTGTTTTTTCATTCACGCGAAGTCCTCTCGGTCGATGATCGAGCAACGATGCTCGCCAGTCGACTAACGATCGTAGCTTTTAATCAAACAGAACCGGCGGCGGATTGATGGACGCGTAAACATAGGGTTTGCGAATAAATCGTAGAAAAATAAACAGCACCAAGCTTGCATTCTATTTTCCTTTTTCGCTGGCCTCGTTTATTTTCCTTACTACCAACTGAAACGTAACATTCGCGGATTTCAGACTTTCATGCACAATCAAAATATGCTAAACAACTACGATTAGAAATAGATTAAGTTTCTTAAGGATGTTCTGGAGGTATATAAAAACGTTCAGAAATTCTTGAAACGTTAACAAAACACAGTTCTTACTATATTCAAGCAATTATCAAAGTTTCGGTTCGATTCAGTTCATCGTTTAAAAATTATAGCAATTTGAAGTTTGCAGATTTTAACACGTCTTCTTATGGACAATTCATCAAATTCCACTTCAAATCCTATTTAAACCTAGCTTTCGGAATTAATCTATATTTTTAATACAAAATATACATGATAAATAGCCTTCATTGCCAATATATTTCGAATTTTATGTACTTTTGTCTCCGATTGTATTTGTATTTTGTCTATTGTTTTCGTCGTTTGTTCCGTCGCAACCAATAGCGGAGTAAAATAACAGAAGGCAGGAGAATTAGAAAAATGCGTGGAATATGAAATTTATCGCGGGGGTAAAGAGAAAGCGAAGGGGATGCGCATGAAAACGCAGTTTGCGTGGCTAAACGAGAATCCCCGGGTAAAAAGTTGGCCAAGTCTAGCGCGGATTTGCGACGCGCAGCGATGAAATTGAAAAACTTTGCCTGGCCCGGTATTGCTTTCCGCCGAGTCATTAATCACACCGCGGCCGGACACCGTATTTACTTTTGCCCGCGCTCGCCTTTTTTTCATTTCACGTGCGGCCACTGCCTGTTTGTCATCGGAAGTTGAATCGGTCAAATGCGTTGTAAAAAAGTTTCAAGCCCGCGATTGTCTTCATTAGCAGAACGACAACAACAGGAGTGAATAAAGTATCTAATAACAATCATAGTTTTTTACCCTAAGGATTGAAAATATTGATAAAACATTATCAAATGAATATATTTGTAGGAAATAAAGAATATTTCTTAATCCGATGATTAAATAGTTTAATTGTTTAATGAATAGCATAAATAGTATGGTTTTATTGAATCGAGTAATCGTCTGGTGTAGCGAGATAAAAATTGTCACGAAAGAAATTAAGATTCAGAGCGGAGTTTTCTCGTGAATCAATAAGAGGAAGATTGCGGTTCCGCAACGAGAAAACTTTCTCTTAAAACCTAAAATTGTAAATTTCACTGGGTTCAACGAGTTTAGCCGACGAGTTTTTTTCTCCCGGAGTAAAGAGTATTAAAGTTAACAGATTGTTACGAATTCGCGGGTAGCATCAGCGACCGGCGAAACCTCATCGCGACGCGGAACCGGAACTTTCTTTAAATTCTAATTTATGAAATTTTTCAAGTTTCCCACAACTTTCGCCTAATTTTTTTTCTCGACGTCAAACTTATGTTTAGTTATACCTTACACTGTACTAACGATTTTAACAGGATTTCTTAGTCGAATTTAACTTTTAACTACGCACTTGGAGCACAGATAAAAATTGTTCCATTTAATTCAATTTTCAAATAAGATTTGTTCATGTAACGTTAATTGTTTTAATCATTTTCAATGAAAATGATCCACTGTACTTTAATGTTTGTTAATTTATCAAAATGAATGAAAAGCCTGAAATTACGTTTTTTCTGTAGCAGTTTACCTTCATGATTTCTAGAATTTCTATTTTTACATACAAGAAACATTTGGTTCTCGTTTTACGAAAAGCAGTCTGCACAAATTTTATAGTTGGAAGCAGCCGCTGGATATTTCATTTAATAGTATATTTGAAGCTGCTCACGTGATAATTACCGAAGGAGTACGAGATCCGAGCCGAAGTTTTCTCTTCAAAGACATCATAACGTCAGTCACGTGCGACCGACGACGATGGCTGAGTACTAAAAATGAAATTACTTCGGCCACGGGAGAAAATGAGCAAAATAGAAAAGTTAACCATCTTTTATCTTCTCTATATTCAGAAACGACAGAGCTTAACTTGTTTTTTTTTTTGTAATGTAAAAAAACTCATGAAGAACGAGACTGGCTTTTTAATTCTAAAGGTGAATTCTTCTGCTTTTGTGACTTCAATTTCGGTTTAAATTTGAGTGATTTGGAATTATATTTCGCACAATATGATTCTTTTTTCTGAACTCATATTTCAAATGTTTTATTTTGCCTTCGGTATTACCAAGAGTTAGCAGGACAAAAATGTTAACCATTTTTTACCTCATCTGCATTCAAAGAGCTTAATTTGTTGCTTAATAATGGAAAAAATACATGAAAAACGAGTTCAGATTTTTAATTTTACATTTTCCTTCATGACTTCAGTTCTAATTTTTGGAGCTATATGTAAATATGTACAAAACTGTATAATTGCGTTTTCTGAATTGATGTTAAAAATGTGCAATTTTCCATAAAAATTAGGAGATTATATAATTGCATTTTCTTTATCGAACTGTTTGTTTTGCATTTTGAATCGATAGTCTGTTCGAGACGATGACCGGCGGTTTATGAAATTGTCTCGAAAGAGTAAATAAAAAATTGTGTTATATATTGAGGAAGGCGCTCGGGTCAAGAACTCATTTCCGGTTTAACGATCGAGCGACGTACGTACACCCCGGGCCCCGTGACCAGGTTTCGTTGAAACTTTATTACCGGATTCCCGATAAAAGCTGGAATTCGTGAACGATAAAAGGAAGTTCCGTGCGCCTCGAGCCGATGCGACAAAATCCTATCTCCTCAAATGTTAGTCAAGTGTTAGGCTACGTCTGATTTTAGAGGACAGATCGATATAAGAATGCATTTTTTTATTGGGCTTGTACGTAGCTTGCAACTATCTATGTTTATGGTACATATTCTACAATTTTTAATTTGCATGCTTTTTATTGTGTATCATAAAGAATATTCTCGAAATTAACATTATTTCAACTTTGAAATATTCTTAAATCATGTACTAAGAATCGTAATAAATTACAAAATTCTCTTATTGTTGCATTCATAATTTCCTTCGTAAATGAAATCAAGATTCTGTCATTCAACATAAGAATGCAAAATGTAATAATTTGTTCAATAGTCTCACAAAATGTTTTTAATTTCGTACAGTGTCTTATTATTGTAATGTCTAATAGTTATTAAAATTTCAATGCTTTGTCATTGTTCACATTCATACAACCTCACAGTAAAAAAATTCCATAAAAATATATGAACGATTGACTTAAAAGTTAAATAGCCAGTTTATATAAGTTGGTTCGATTCTTGGTATAATTAAGTGCGAGCGAGGTAAAAATCGACCGGCAGTACGAATCAGTTTATCAATTCCGTTTAAGGAACAAGGTTTCTCGAAACCGAGCCGGGTTTTCATTCGCTGGAGGCCCGGGTAGCAATCGGTGAGGTCGATCAATGAAATTACGCGAGGGAAGGAAAGCAGCGCTGACAAAAGAAATTATTTCCGCAATTCCGTATCTCGCATCGACGGCGTTTCGATGATCGGCGGCCGCCTGCCGTGCCAGGGTAATTATTTCTTTCCCCGTGATCTTTCGGGCCGAGCCAAGCTCCACTGATTTATCGCGCGAAATTGCACGGCTACGTCGAAATTACAAACCGGAGCCGCGATTATCGCGCGCGGAATTTCCGGTTACGTAAGGAACCCTCTACCAGTTGCTCGCTCCTTCCATTTATTCCCTTTCCCTAAACTCCGTTACGTAACCCTCAGGAAATCGATCATTCTTTATAAATCCACTGAAATAACAATTGACGAATAAAAAACTGTACCATTTATATGCGTATGTATAAATTAATATAAAGTAATTAATAAACACTTTGTGA
>SMSR01000034.1:12135-31315 GCA_019453355.1 Ceratina japonica
AACCTTCATATCTCTAAAAAAAACTAATGTAAACAGAAAAATATTCTTGGTATCGTGTGAGCTCCACGGCACCATTCAACTTTATTGAAACATTGTTTGCTACGCGTAATAATAATGACGTAAATCTAGATGGCAAAATGTAGCGATCCAACCTGTATATTACATGCCGTTTCTAAGGCGTAAAAGAAATTCCTACGTAGATTTTCTAAATCAATACTATAACTAGTTCTGATAAAAATTCTCTGTCCAAAAAAGATAACGTGTAAGAAATAATCGATCTAATTAACGGAACTGTACTCCGGTTAGGCAAAGTTTCATTTTCTAAATCATATCTGCAGTTCACCAGTACGATAATTAGTTCTGATAAAAATTCTCTGTCCAAAAATGATAACTTGGAAGAAATAATCGATCTAATTAACGGAACTGTACTCCGGTTAGGCAAAGTTTCACGGCTGCCGGCCAGATTCGACGGCGAATCGAAACTTGGCTCGACTGATTTATCGCAAAGGAAGCGATGACAGGAAATTAATTAGGAGCCGAGGGGAAAACAAGCTGGCGAAGCGAGAACCCGGCGAAACGAAAAATTCCTGATTCACGTTTATCCGTGTCCCCGGGCAAGTTTATCTACGATGCTCGCGTACCGAGCTTAGGGTCGTGAAAAAGTAACAGAGCGCGGATAAGACGTCGCACGGTAGCCAAGACCTGTTGGGCTTGTTCATTCTTGCTTAACAAGATGAAATACGATTTTGTAAGAGCGTCATCCTTTCTTTTCGCGAGGTATTAACTTCTCCTTAGTACGTTGGCAAATATTTTACGACCGTCGTAAAGATTTCGCGAATCAGTTTATGACATCCGTCATCGATCGTGAAACGCAAATACCTGTAAAGTTTTGCATAATAATTATAGTTTAAAATCTTTTTGTTTATTACGCGATGATTACATTGGAAGACGTTAAGCTATTATTTATGTAAGTGGTATAATTTTAGTCGCAGTCAACGAAACTTTGACACAGTTGATCCAAAATCACCTGCACAGAGGCTGGCTAAAAATAATTTCTGAAGCAGATCCAACGGATGAATTAAAACAGTTTCTCATCCGCCGACGATCTGAATAATAAGCTTCGAGACGAGAAGTTTTAGTATCGAGAACTCGATACCGGAATCTGGCAACATAAATAAGATAGGCAAAAAAAAAATTATGAAAGTTGCTCGACGAAAGTTGAAGCGTGTTCATGATACTTCGTAACGAACAACAAACAAGCCTTGCCCTGGTTCAATTTTTGCCTACACCTGTCATCGCTCGCGCCGCAACGATGCTCGAGAAAAATAAAACTAATAAAATATNCGTTCATGGGACACGAAGAATGACAAGAAAATTGGATCTAAGATAAGGTAGTTGGCCCGGTTTTCGATCACGTCCCACTTTTCGATCGCGCTAATAAAAACTGCAATTTTGTCATGTATATACGGAATATATTTTCTAAAAAAAATTGGTTGTAGAAATTTTTTTATTTGAGCTATTTCTTGTCTATAATTTGAATACTGCAAACGTAGCGATCGAATATAGAATAATTATATCAGTATAGCTACTGCAATACGCAGCCATTTACCGAACTCCCTTACCGATGGCTCTAACGACATGCAGTTATAAAATTATTTATTTGGTAGCATTGTTTCTCTGTGCAGCAATAAAATAAGTGTCGGTATTTTTTCCGAGGTACATTATGGGTAGAAAAAGAAAGGTATGTGGTCAATTATTTATTTATGTACTTATAATTATGTGATCGAAAATTGGTACACTATTTGTGTACGTTAATCTATTTTCGATCACAAACATGAATTGAAGGATTTAGAATTGAAACTGAAAAAGAATAAGGCAGATGAAACTTTGTTACGATGTCAATCAGAAAGTGCGACTCTTGAAGAAAAAAAATAAAATAAAAGAACAAATAAAATAGATACATGAGAATATTAGAAATGATAAAAAAATGAAAGATATAATATTTTAATGAAAACGGAAAAAGATTTAAAAGAGAAAGAAAAAAATATTAAATCTAACATTAAATCTAATGAATAAGTATATATTAAAATAGTTATTTGCTTTTAAAACAAAAAAAGTTTACGCAAAGTTTGTTTATATTGTTATTACTTTTACGGTTAGGAAAACATGTTATGTTTATAACATACTATACTTTTTTGTTAATTTAAACGTATTTTTCTATTTAAATAAAGAAAACTTTAATATCAAACACAAGTTTTACTTTAATCCACAACCTCAGTGTCATCATAAAAAATTGGGTCAAACGTTGATCGAAAACTGGTTTTGGCTATGAATCGATGATCGAAATCTACGAGAAGGGGATCCTTCTTTCTTAAGGTGGATTTATTATTATGCCTATCATTATTAAAGACTTTTTTGTTATTTCGTAACTTATTACGACTTAAACTAAAAAATAAGTGAAAAAANGTCATCGCTCGCGCCGCAACGATGCTCGAGAAAAATAAAACTAATAAAATATGAACGGGCGGGGGAAGACAGCGGCGGGGAGGGGGTCTTACGAAGAAATGAAGTGCACCGGAAGAGTTCTGAAATAAGATGAATGGACGTCGCTGACGACGTAACAGTACCTCCGAAACGAATGAGAACGTTGATGAGCAACTATAACTTTTACTCTTCCTCTTTTCGCGACGACGAAACTCCCGGTGAAAATTTCCTTTCCTCCGCGAAAGAAAGAATTAGCAGAGAAATTCTTCTCGCCAGAGGAATCACTTATGCTTTGATTCGGAGATAATTTGTCGGAGCAAAACACTCGCAGACTTCCAAGGTATCCTCTCCGAGGAGGATGAACGAAGTTGCCGGAACAAAGTTAGGAGCAGAGACCAGGCATAAATTCTCCTGGAGATATCGAATAAACGCGAACGTCCCAACTTCCGCTGGAATAATTAGCATACATGTTCTTTATTGACTTGCAAACACTTTGAACAGTTAGAATGGTATCAAGCGCGAGAATTACAGTTGTGCAAGTCGGAATTTTAGTATTTAATCATGTTTCTCAACTGCTCTCTGCTCCTTCAGAAAGAAGAATTAAATGAATATGAAAAATGAGAGTCGACGTTCGCGTTCAGTCACAAACAAGTCTTCTGTATCAGAAGTAAATGTCCCAATTTGTACTAATTCACATATTTTTTATAGTTTCCCATACGATCTTAAGGTAGTTGTTGTCCAATGTAAGTCAAAACAAAGCTTAAACCTAAAAATACAAGATTTTTTATTTATTAAAAAACCATACATTAAGAAATTTGAATTTTAATTATTATATTATATTATACAATGGAAAAATAAGTATTTTCAATAAGAATTATACTCTTGTATGATTCAAGTAGTTAAAACTGAGAAGAAAACGTTTCAACATCGCACTGTCGCAGTACTACCATATATGTAGTACTATTTATATATTCACACGGGCTATTGCATAATCTCAAAAATGTCTACGACTACAGAACTACCTTCAATCCCTTCTGTAATCTAATCACTCCTCAATGAATTTGAATGTAGCGGCAAAAGGCGACGTTCCTACATCGATCGAACTTCTCATAGTCATCGTGAAAAAATGATAAAACGATAACATTTAGAATAATATTACTCCGTAACTAGATGGTCAAAAATTTCAAAAAAAATCCATGTGTTTTATTATAGTTTCCACTCATTTTGTCTTGATTTTCAACTATTTGTCAATACTCATTTTATTACTATAACCGAAGAAAGATATTTTTCACGTGCCGTCACCATTAATACAACGTCAGAGTATAGTAAAAATTGCGAATTTTGATTGACAATATCACAAAAACGAGATGATGAATTGATCCAGGATTTTGCATACATGTTCGTTGATACCTATATTAATATTGTACCAAATTTCAAGCAATTTTTATTTAGGAAACAACTACCTTAAGTCGATGAGTAGAAATTGCAATAAAAGAGTTCACTATAAACAATAAAATCAGAGAGAAGAAAAACTCGTCCCAAAGTCCCAAGTACTTCGATTATAACACTGTCAAAAGTGTTAATTCGAGTCTAATTAGTTTCGTGCGAAGCTTGATGAATCGTCTTTGGAACATCCTATAACCTTGATTAATCCAGTGATGCGCGCAACTCCGGCAAGTTCAATTCGCACGCATGTATCCCCTCATCGTTTCCTCGCTTAACGAAGTAATGTGCAATTCGCTTGGCAGTCGTGGCACGCATCCCCTCTGGAACTCGGGTTTCAGTTTGGGTATCACGATATAGAGGAGCCAAAGGATACATAAAGGATATGCAACACCCGTTCGTAAAATGCAATAGCGAACTAGGACGAAGTACTAGCGAAGCGAGTCAATAAGAAACTTGTAAACTATAAACTATCGGGAAAAGACGTTCAGCGTTTAAATCATTAAAATGATCTACAAATTAATTTTATTCCAAAGCCTGAAATTCTAACTTGATCAAATTATTAGGCGGACAGGAAAGTAATGTCGCTTTTTTAAATTAAATTCAAACGAATAAATTTTTAACAAGTTTTTATTTTTAATCAATAATCATCACCTTCGTTATCAACAACCTTTTGACATCTACTGTGCAAATTTTCAATACCGGAGTGATAAAAATCAATTGGTTTTTGAGTAAAATATCTCGAGATGGTATTTTGGACATCATCTAAATTTTCAAATTTTTTGCTACTAAGAAAATGTAGCGATCGGAATAAATGGAAATCCTAGGGTGCGATATCGGGCGAGTATGATGGGTGAGGCAGTACCTTCTACCCCAATTCATTAATTTTTTCCAAGGTTCGTCTTGCACAGTGCGGTCTTGCATTGTCGTGTTGCAGAATAACGCCTTTTCTGTTGACAATCGCCGGATACTTTTCGATTAAAGTTCACTCGATCCAATTGTTCACAATAAAGACTGCATTAACAGTTTGTCCAAGTTTCAGCACTTCAAAATGAACAATTCCGCGTATACTTCATCAAACATTATTACCAAACTCCACCAAAAGACATTACTTTCCGGTCCCCCTAAATCGAATATATATTCGGTGACTAAGTAATAAATTCGTATGTCTTCACGAAATCACAAAAAAAAAGAAATATTGTGCTACTGTATACTTTCTATCGATTCGGTTTAAACGTGTACCCGTCGAAGCCTAGGCCGGAAATCATCGAACTTCGAGGAGGAATTAATCTGCACGGGTACAATCGTTGGTCCTCGGCGAAATTCGTAAGCGTGTCGCGACTGCGAGGTATTGTTGCGAGCCTGCTTTGCAAGTGAAATGCCGAGAGCGCGCGCGTATCTACGGTCATTCGTCATGTTTTATCGGCTTACTTCGCGAATCAGTTTTAATACCTCGTCCCACCGATACCTTCGCGATATTTCATTCCGACGCCTGAATAACGGACAGATCTAATTCATTTCTTTAATGAACAACGAGTATAGAATTTCTTATCTCGACGTCGTCGTATTTAAATGCCACACAGCCGACCGAAAAATCAGATGCTATTTTCGGGCTCTCTTCACTATCACTAATCATCAAGAAATCGTATAACGACCAGACGTCATACGATTTGAATGGGTTAAGTTCCAAAGATCCAGTACGTTCGCTATTTTAAAAAAAATCTAAGCCTATTTATTAGGTACAAACGAATTAACCTGGGTCGACCGCGATAGCCAACAGCAACAATGGCAAGCATCGAAAAAGAGCAAGCAACATTGGGCACTCACGAGAGTCCTCGCATATACACGCGCATACGCGGGAACCGCATATTAGCCGCGCTATCTGCTTATCCGGAACGCTGTCCCATCCCGCCAAAGGTTAATTACTCCTATCCAATTAATGTTAATAGTATTACAGATCGCAGCAAGCATCCCTTACACTGTAATGCAACCAGTAATAAGGTGAATCGATCGTACCCTAATTAGTGGTAGCGATGCACGCGTAATTACTCCACGGTTTGTCCAAAAGCATGCGTAGACGCGAGAATTCGTCGTTCATGGGACACGAAGAATGACAAGAAAATTGGATCTAAGATAAGGTAGTTGGCCAGGTTTTCGATCACGTCCCACTTTTCGATCGCGCTAATAAAAACTGCAATTTTGTCATGTATATACGGAATATATTTTCTAAAAAAAATTGATTGTAGAAATTTTTTTATTTGAGCTATTTTTTGTCTATAATTTGAATACTGCAAACGTAGCGATCGAATATATAGAATAATTATATCAGTATAGCTACTGCAATACGTAGCCATTTACCGAACTCCCTTACCGATTGCTCTAACGACATGCAGTTGTAAAATTATTTATTTGGTAGCATTGTTTTTCTGTGCAGCAATAAAATAAGTGTCGGTATTTTTTCCGAGGTTCATTATGGGTAGAAAAAGAAAGGTATGTGGTCAATTATTTATTTATGTACTTATAATTATGTGATCGAAAATTGGTACACTATTTGTGTACGTTAATGTATTTTCGATCACAAACATGAATTGAAGGATTTAGAATTGAAACTGAAAAAGAATAAGGCAAATGAAACTTTGTTACGATGTCAATCAGAAAGTGCGACTCTTGAAGAAAAAAAATAAAATAAAAAATCAAATAAAAAAGATACATGAGAACATTAGAAATGATAAAAAAATGAAAGATATAATATTTTAATGAAAACGGAAAAAGATTTAAAAGAGAAAGAAAAAAATATTAAATATAACATTACATCTAATGAATAAGTATATATTAAAATAGTTATTTGCTTTTAAAACAAAAAAAGTTTACGCAAAGTTTGTTTATATTGTTATTACTTTTACGGTTAGGAAAACATGTTATGTTTATAACATACTATACTTTTTTGTTAATTTAAACGTATTTTTCTATTTAAATAAAGAAAACTTTAATATCAAACACAAGTTTTACTTTAATCCACAACCTCAGTGTCATCATAAAAAATTGGGTCAAACGTTGATCGAAAACTGGTTTTGGCTATGAATCGATGATCGAAATCTACGAGAAGGGGATCCTTCTTTCTTAAGGTGGATTTATTATTATGCCTATCATTATTAAAGACTTTTTTGTTATTTCGTAACTTATTACGACTTAAACTAAAAAATAAGTGAAAAAATTTTGAGTCAGCCCTTAATACAACAATATTTTTATTAAAAGATCTGTCTCATCTCCTTACATGATCGAAAACCAGGCCGACTACCTTATTTGGTCGTTGCAGAAATTCTGCCATTCTCGTCATTATTGAGATGTCACGATCATCTATGGCAAACGATGAGACCGACTCGTCTCTAAAAATCAAAGAACGTACTTTAGCTCATAGCCACCTCCATATTTGGCTGATCAATCGCAAAACAAATTACATCGAATTTTCTACTGTCTGACCGTCGCTCGCGACGTTAGTTTACCAATCTCTAATTGGACCATGTTTCGCGTCAACATCTGGTTCCGGAGCATGCGTGCTCACGCGGGCAAAGGTGGATTAACTAATTAGAGTAGCGTAGACCCGACGCGGCCCGACGATTAAGACGGCGGTCCGCGTCGGTGCATAGTCGACGGGTCTCCGAAACTTAAGCGCGATGTAATCGTCTTAGGTCGGTAACGACCATCGGGACGGCACCGCATTAATCTTCGACCGTGTCTGGGGCTGCTCGATATGCCACCATGAATCCTGCCGGACCGTACGAACCGCACCGACACGACGGCGCAGCATCCGCGCGGAACGGATTCTCCGAGCCAAGATTACCCTCTCCGGGCCAGTTACGCGACCGGAATTTGTATTGTGTTCGCTGTAAAGTATTTGACGACTTCTGCCCCGGACAGGCTCGTGCAATTGCACGAATTCCGTGGTCGCATGAAGGTTTGTCGAACAGTTATAAGGTCGGAATTGTTTCAGGTCTGTGTGAGGGAGAATTCGTTAAATATTGATCATATAAAACGACGTCTCGGGCTTCCCTTTTCTCTCATATTATTTTAACGACTAACGCAATTAAAAAAATAATTGACGAATAAAAATTCGCTCCGCTTTTATTCCTTAAGAACGTTCAGTCTCGACGTTTAAAGATTCCACACTCGGTGATTAACCCGCGTGACCCAGTAATCGATTTTCAACCGTCGAACATGTGTAACCTTTCGGTCACGTGTGTCCCCGACCAATGTTCTCACGAATCGACGACGCGACCCGGCGACGACGGTCTTTTACGCCATTTTCGGCGCACGTGACGACATTACATATACGAGATTTCTAGCGTATTTCCGGAAAGAATATTCGACCGCGAAACGAGCGGCGCATCCTCGGAATTCCACGGTCCACAGGTAAATTCCCATCGGTACGCGTGCATCAGGATTCGCGATGCCCGTTCGAAATTTAAACAATGCCACGGATAACTGTCGATTCGGGCGAATAATTGATTCACGAGTCTCTGCAGATATTGCGAATCATGCAAATGAACGGGGTTTTAGAGTACGAATAATCAAGTGGAAATTATGACAGTCGAATAATTGAGGATCTCGATTTTTTACCATTATTCGTAATTATAAATGAAATTCTGGATTAAGGAGGTTCATCTGGTACATAGCAAGTAAATGCAAGTTATAGAAAAAGGGAGCTCGCTTGACTAGAGTACATATTAATAACGGAGGTTATCTACTGCTGAAAAATGCAGATTTCGTTTGTTGTGTTTATACATTTCTCGATTCATAGTTACCCAATCTACCTAAATTTGCAATTAAAATATTCGTTAAATGTTTCTCTTTAATATGACGTAAGGTTCATTCAAAACTGTCTGTCAATACCTAATAAATTAGCAATAGAAGTCTGAGAAATCACTCTTTTCCACATGACTACATGTAAAATTGTAAAAACTATTTATATTAATATCTCATCATTAAGGTATCCANTAAGTATTGACAAATAGTTGAAAATCAAGACAAAATTAGTGTAAACTATAATAAAACACATGGATTTTTTTTGAAATTTTTGACCATCTAGTTAACGGAATAATATTAATCTAAATGTTGTCGTTTTATCATTTTTCACGATGACTATGAGAAGTTCGATCAATGTAGCAACGTCGCCTTTTGCCGCTACATTCAAATTCATTGAGGAGTGATTAGATTATAGAAGGCATTAAAGGTAGTTACTGTAGTCGGAGACATTTTTGAGATTATGCAATAGCCCGTGTGAAGTCACTGACACATAAATAGTACTACATATGTGGTAGTACTGCGACAGAGCGACGTTGCAACGTTTTTTTCTCAGTTTTTACTACTTGAATCATACGAAAGTATAATTCTTATTGAAAATACTTATTTTTTCATTGTATAATATAATATAATAACTGAAATTCATCTTTCTTAATGTATGATTTTTTAATACATAAAACAATCTTGTATTTTTAGTTTTAAGCTTTGTTTTGACTTCTATTGGGCAACAACTACCTTAAAAGTGTTCTAACGAAAGATTCGTCAACGGCGGTAAGCCCGTGGCGTACGTAAACGTGTCCATTATCAGAGTTAATTACGACGTTGTTGCAGCTAATACCGTGAAATGCATTGTCCGGTAATCGCGGGAGTTCGACAAACTGGAAACGCGTGACCTTAGCCGAAGTTCCGTACCCTCGTTTGGTATTCATACGACGACCCATGATATGCGGTTCCTTTTCGATTCCGGCTGCGAATATCACGTCCGAAGATGCGATAGATGGGACCGAACAACCGCTGGATCATGACCGATAAATCTACGGGCGGCCTCTATTAGAGGCGGAATCGTCCTGGAACCACCCCTTACGTCCGACACCTCGTTTCGGAACGTAGCNTTTTTGGAGTTCTATCTGTTAATTCCTTAACCGGATGAACCTCCTTAAAACATTTGGCAGTCACTGATTTTTTGACAAGTACTAAAAAGTGTTCTAACGAAAGATTCGTCAACGGCGGCAAACTCCTGGTGTACATAAACGTGTCCATTATCAGAGTTAATTACGACGTTGTTGCAGCTAATACCGTGAAATGCATTGTCCGGTAATCGCGGGAGTTCGACAAACTGGAAACGCGTGACCTTAGCCGAAGTTCCGTACCCTCGTTTGGTATTCATACGACGACCCATGATATGCGGTTCCTTTTCGATTCCGGCTGCGAATATCACGTCCGAAGATGCGATAGATGGGACCGAACAACCGCTGGATCATGACCGATAAATCTACGGGCGGCCTCTATTAGAGGCGGAATCGTCCTGGAACCACCCCTTACGTCCGACACCTCGTTTCGGAACGTAGCCGTTCGGCTTTACGATATCGCCTCGAAAACTTGGCGAACTAGTTCCCCTCGGAAACCAGCGGTAATTATGTTTTATTAAATTTGCGGAAATTATATCCGACGTCGGCACGATGGACGAATTTAAACGCTCGCCGACGTAATTACACTCGGAAGAAAACAATATTTCAGGAGACGTTTCGTCCACTCCGAAGAGACAACAAAGAGATTATCCCTCCTTTCCCCTCGTTTATGTCTTTTTAATAACTTCCGTGTCTCTCTCTCTCTCGTATATCTGGATTATTCGAAATTTACTACGCTCTTCGAAACCGTTCCCACTTTCGCTAAAGCTAACGTACAACGTATCATTTATCCTACACAAAGTGGTCTCGAGAATAAACTCGTGGAAAAAATAAAGCATGCGAGATTTTATCCCATGAATTTACTTTCACTGCCCTCTTAACCGAGATCGTGTAAGCGATACGCGAAACCAAAATAACAATTTATTGCAGTATTTTTCGTCCATTCGAAGGATCTACTTTCCGTGTCGTACGACGCGATTTGAAACCAGCGAAGGTAATCGAGCGAAATAAAATACTCGGGTACATAATTTTTGAATCGCGTTAAGGGTTAAGACGATTATCCGCGAGTTTGGAGGATCTAAAGGGAGGGAGACGGCGAAGGTGGGAAGATAGTGGCCGGGAAACGATCGGGAACGGGGAAGAGAAACGAGGAAAGCAACGTCTCGATTTACGTTTTACGAAGTTAATTGAATGGGTCCTCTCTCCCTTGTCGTAAGCTCACTTATAACGACGGGGGCGGAACGGAGCCTATGGAAGCGCAAAATGGTTATTATCTCCGGCGCCGCAGACATAGCTGGCTGAGCTTCTGATTTACGAGCTGCCCCCTCGACTTAATCCTCACATCTACCACTCGTTCCGCACCAGCGCAACGCTACCTTCCCGATCAACTTGCAATTGCTCCAGAATCTTCAGACACCGAACACGATATTAACACGCCCGTTACGAACTATCAGCATATTTCCCCGGCTCGTACTTTCGCACAAACGAAATTGACTTACGATAAGTCTTCTCATTTTAATATTAGTTTGTTCGGAAAGTAATTTCGTTTTTTCCCAAGAGGACTCCAGTTTATTTTTTCACAGCCAACCACACACTTAAGCCACATAATAATTAAATATTTTAACTTATAGCTTATATGGCAAGGCTTGCTTGTGAATAATTTTGATTGAGTCTATGCAATAGTTTTTAGTGTTACCCTTTTAAATATGGGAAGTGAAAAGAGCAGCATCTTCGGCATATTTTACTTTTTTACTATTGAAAAGGTAAAAATGCTGTTCAAGCAAGAAAAAAATTGTTCGATGTGTATGGAGAAGATGTATTGACAGAGCGCCAGTGCCAAAATTGGTTTGCAAAATTTCGGTCCAGCAATTTTTATCTTGAAGATGCACTATGTTCTGCAGGCCGTTTAAAGCTGATGAAGATAAAATAAAGACATTAATTGATGCAAACATTAATTGGTGAGATCGCTGAGAGGTTAAATTTATCGAATTAAATATTCATCGAATTCACTGTAAGAAAATCGTCTTTCATTTCTATAAAAAAAAACGAAATTATTTTCCGAACAACTTAATAATTACTCAGACGACGAACGAAACTGTTTTTTAATAAAAGAACATGGCCGTCCGATATTTCTACCCTCTGATTTTCCAAGATCATTTTAATAATTATTGACTGGTTAAACAGGGAAAGATTCGATATAAAAGATGTCGAACTGAGAAATTTGTAACTGAGTTGCCAGCAAATTTTTCGTGCCCGAGATACAAGAAAGTTGTTGCGGTATCTCGGTGGCAGTTGCCGGCTCAAAAGTTGCAACTGTAATCAGGAAATTCCCCGGGAAGGGACTTACGGACTGTCTAAGGAAATTTCTTCCCCGGGTTGACAAATCGCGGGCATCAGGAACTCGTTCCGGGGGCTTACCGGTCTACCGGCTTTTTCCCGCCTCGCGTCTCGTCGCGTTCGCTCGTCCGCGCGCGAAACAAACCGCTCAATTTGCGGTCCGGCGACCGAACGAATGACCCTCCTCCGAGTTTCAGCGAGTTTACGTATCGGTTCGAAGGGACTTATCCCGCGTACCCGAACCCCCTATCGCCCTGGCCAGCATCCGTGTCCGCAAATGGTGCCATTTTTCACCCCCGGCCGATTCGAGCCACCCCGATACATAGTAAGATGTCGTTAACACGCACGATTGCGGTGTCGGCTTAATCCGACGTACTTAATACGCCCAATCGCGTGTCATCGTTCTTTCCGTTTCACCCTCTTTCCCTATCCGCGCTTTTTTTCAATATTTCGCGATCTCCGAATTAATATCACGAACTGCGTTATGCGATTACAAAATCGTTGAAAAGTCAATATTTTTCAAATAATCGTAGCAACTTTTCTTCGCGAAAACAGTCTTGATACAACGTTCAAGTCGGTTAATAAAATGAAGACGCTCGAAGGAGTATAAAACAGCAGGACTTGTGCCCGGATTATTATGTTTACCGTGTAAATATTGGCGCTTCCCAAAACGAATATATGAATTTTAATAAAGATTGGCTTGTTTTACTCACAGAGGATTTCGAAGGTAAGCGGCTGCCGTCTTCGGGCAGTTGACAGGTACTCACCTGTAAACAGGAACGATTTTCTGTTAATAAAAATGGAAAGGTCTTTTTATCAGTTGCAATCAATAACAGGATTGCTGATTCTTAAGTAGAATAGAACTGTCAGTTTAAAAATTGAAATCTAATTTGAGACCCCATTTAAGCCTTTGCACTCGTACGAGTTCTAATACAAATGCGTATTGTCACTTCCAGCATTACACACGAGTGCAAAGCGTTGAACAATGATGCGTAGCTGTGCGTATCCTTTCACACAAATGCGTCAAATCCGCGGTCTATCAACAGCATTTTTAATCATATAATTCTTTTATTAATTTCGTAAAAGATCATTTTCATTAGCGCGCAATTTACGTTCAATAATTAAAATGGAAAAATTAAAAATCGTAAAAGAGAGCGAGTTAAAATCGATGGGTAACGCATCAGTCACTTTTGATCAACGAACGACAAATTCAAATGGGTTTCAACCGTACGCCGTATTTCCGCGGCTTAATCGGGTTATATCGTGATAAGCTCTAATCCGATTTGGTCAATGCAATTTTACGAATCCTTTTGCAGACGTATGCACCTAGATCGTATCACGCTTGATAAACACGCGCCACGAGTTTACTTAACTATCATAAAAGTCGCCGACCTAAGGGACGAAACGAAACGCTTCGTTAATGTTAAGGGAAAGAAAAGCTTTATTCCGATTTCATCCCTTTCGGTAGTTTTCTATAGTATAATTGGACCGTTTATTTTGAAAGTGGTGTAAGTCCACTTTTAAAAAAAAATGAGATATTATGTAATTTATGCTTGATTTAGTGTAAACTTTTTATGTATAACTGGTTAGTATTTAATTTCTTAAAAAATTCCCATGCTTTGTACAATTTAAAATTGGTCGGTAAAAGAAATTGCGTAATCATTGATTATGAAAGTGGCGTAAGTCCAATTTCCAGAGATATGGCGAAAAAAGAACTTTCTGTACACATCACAGAATTATTATGATGTGATAACACAACGTAGAAAACATAATAAATTCATTTTACATGAAATGAAACGAGAGAATTTCGTTTTAACAGAAAATCTTCAAAACGCAATAAAAAAAAACAGATAAGAAGGAACACTAATGGATAAAAGGTAAATTGGTTACAGATATGATGGATGAGGTTTCTCAAAAGTGCACCATATACTATTTAATATAAAATATTAATGGAGGACAAAGAATTTAAAACTAAATTTATTAGCTATACGTCCTGGAAGACCGCCAAAATTTGAAAAAATCGCCCTGGCACCTTTGTACCAAGATATGCCTATTGCTGATGAAAAATATAAAGATATCGAGCAGATATTACCTTATATACCTCCAGTGCATCATGAATATTTCAAAACACTGCCACATGTAGAGCATAAGTAAATACTACCAATATCTTGTAATTTTAACAATATAATTAACGTCTAAAATTACTAATACTACTTCTATTTTATATCTTGTTATTATTTGTAAACAAAATTGGATTAATATGAAGTGTATTTTAAGTGATATTTGATTTTTCAAAATTGAAATTAAACGACTTTTACAATTGGCTAATTTTGAAAGTGGTGTAAGTCCATTTGCAGCCCGTAAATATAAATTAGTTCAGTCAAATTCGCGTAAAACAAATTTATATAACCAAATTACATATTAATAAATCAGTATAATCATTGCCAGACTTCATATAATTTACCTAAATTTTTTAATTAACAGATATGCTAACCTTTAATTTTCTCGAAACAAGAGAAAATGGACTTACACCACTTTCAAAATAAACGGTCCAATTGTCGATTGCCGTATTTTAAGTCGTCTATGATTTGCACGTGCATACATTTCTTTTTTCACTTGTCAATTCGAAAAAACACTGGGATATTTACAAAATTTTTGAAGCACACTTCGAAAAGCTTTTGTTTACATCGATCAATGAAATATTATATTTGCCATAAAAATGATGACACAATTCGGAACTCGTGGAAAGCGAAGTATTGGTTTTACAAACGAACCAATCCAATTCCCTTTTACTATCCGCGATAAAACCGGAAGAATACAAAAGAAAATCAAATCCAAGCGTCGAACACGGGTTCGTCGCGTTTCGAGACAAAATAGAAGTGCCCCTGTAAAAGACGAGCAGCGGGTCAACCTCGTCACCGAAAATCGCCTTATATCAGCGCAGCAACTGGAAATTGAAGTCGGACAGGGAAGGCACCACCCCCGGTATGTAGGCCACAGACGGCAATAACACTTCTCCCCGGCAAATTCTTTACATCGACACCGCTACTCTTATTCTACCGACGACGGTATATACGTTCCTCCCCCGTTCAAGTCTGCAAACGTATAATCGAATGAGAATTTCAGGTGAAATTAATCGAGACGGTTCAACGAAAACGATCAGAATCTCAATCTCTTATCGATCTCTTATACAAAATTTCAGTGCTTTAGAACAGTGCAGGAATTTAATCGACGATTGAATTTGTTTGTTTTAGCTGATAACTTTCTGCAAGGCCTCGGGTACGTTATCAGTGAATTATTTATCTCGACGTTCGCACGAACTTCTGTAAATTTTAATATGGCACCCGATCGAGCTCTCGAGCGACGTTTTCCTGGAACCGTGAAATCGATCGTCGATTTTTCGCAGTCCCTCTCCTCCGGTTATCGCGGGCCGCGGTATACAACGCGACCCCTTGGCCCCTGGTTGGAATGTAATCCAATCGAGGCCAGAACGGTACGTAGTTCTTTTACGGTGCAAAGAATACGAGCGAAGCCATGGGGCAAAGCGTGTACAAAATGCTATCTGCTATTCGAAGAAATACGGCTGCCGCCGAGAGAACACTTGGCGGAATCGATAAGATGCCAGGGGAAAAGGAAAGGAGGACGGGAAATAGGGTTAGCTATGTACGCGACGCTGGTTAATTTCCAGCCGGCACGTTGTATGTTAAATAGGGTGCACGTTACTTCTATTAATAGTCGGTATATTTCCTTCGAGAAAATGAAACACACCGAAAACTATTTCTTAATAAAGAGAACCAGGTTCCCTCTGTTTGTTTCACTAGCAGCTTTGTAACGAGTGCATCGGGCGTGTTTCATGAACTCCGAGCGAGGAAGTGTTGATTTTGGAAAAAGAAAGACCAGGAACATAAAGAACTGTCCTCTTAAATAACGGACGTACGGTCACCGTAAACATAAGCGATGATAGCAGCTAGACGAAGAAATGTTCTGGGTACTCGTAAAAGCGCAACTTTTAATACGGGCATAAACTTATATTAGAATTCTTCACCGTAGTAATCGTAAGATTGATTTTAATAACTGCGCGAGTAAATGCTATGTTTCAGCCATAAGCTTTGAAGGTATAATAAATTGTTTAAGGAGGTTCATCTGGTACATAGCAAGTCAAATGCAAGTTATAGAAAAGGGGAGCTTGCTTGACTAGCTTGACATATTAATAACGGAGGTTATCTATTGTTGAAAAATGCAGATTTCGTTTGTTGTGTTTATACATTCTCGATTCATAGTCACCCAATCTACCTAAATTAGCAATTAATATATTCGTTAAATGTTTCTCTTTAATATGACATAAGTTTCATTCAAAACTGTCTGTCAATACCTAATAAATTAATGATAGAAGTCTGGGAAATCTCTCTTTTCCATATGACTACATGTAAAATTGTAAAAAATATTTATATTAATATCTCATCATTAAGGTATCCAAACGACTTAAGGAGGTTCTACCGGTAACAGTTTTAAAATTACGAAAAATCTAAAATTTAGCGTATGAGTAGATATTGATTAAATAATGACTGTGTTAAATTTTGGTGAACTTTCATGGGACGAGAGAAAAGTTCTGAAGATTTCAATTTAAATTGTTTTTCGCAAATATCTAAGTTTCTATTCGTCCGACGATATATATGCATACGATCGAAATTATAAATTGATAAATTCTCTACAACAATCATTCTTGGTGTTTTTTTCCTGCGAGTAACGGTTTTCAAAATAACACGCGACAAAATTTTAAGTATTCGAACCAAGCCGCGGACATCATTCTTCCGAAAACTTCAAGTTTTTACCACGTGTTATTTTGAAAACCGTTGTCCACAAGAAAAAAATACCAAGAATGTGTGCTGTAGAGAATTCATCAATCTATGATTTCGATCGGATGCATATATATCGTCCGACCAACAGGAACTTAGATATTTGCGAAAAACAATTTAAATTGAAATCTTCAGAACTTTTCTCTCGTCCCATGAAAGTTCACCAAAATTTAACACAGTCATTATTTAACTAAAATCTACTCATACACTAAATTTTAGATTTTTCGTAATTTTAAAACTGTTACCGGTAGAACCTCCTTAAAAATTTTTTTTTAGGTATCCTGGTATACTGTTATAGATTATCAAATTTTTTTGGAGATCTATCTGTTAATTCTTTAACCGGATGAACCTTTAATAATAATGATATCTGTTAATATTTGAAACGTTTGTCTTCCGTCAACAAATTTTCGTGTCTGTTGTTCCTATTAAATTTCGTGTTACAACGCTTCGAGAAGCTAACCCAGATCGAATTTAAATCTGTGCATTTCACACGTGAAGGAATTGGAACTCGAAAACTCGTATACTCGTCCCTTACGCAAACTCGAGTCTCCATTTCACAATCCAATGGCCAGCGTACGTACATAGCTACATAAATCGGTTGAAAGGTCACCGAACGGGAAGCAAAAGTTCGTCCGATGGAAAGAAAACGGGATCAAGTCGTGAACGCGTGTACCTATTATACCTGTGCAGTTACGTACGCCGCGGCTCGGAACCACCTGCCATTTCTGGTGGCATAGAAATTATTCTATCAATCATTGCACGGGACGCGACGTCAAATATTGTATCAATCGTAGTACGAGACATTATCAAATATCGTATCAATTATTTTACGAAGCACTGTAAAAAAGATTGTATCTAATTCCGCGATACGATTAAAATAGATGAAATTGAATGGAATTCGTTAACGATTTAATGAATTGTTTTATTAGAACGAAGAAAGTGTCGACGGAGTTTCTAGCGGCAGTGCGGGCAGGTAGGGACTCGGTCGCGATGGGCAATTGGTATCGAGTGCAATTTCAAGCGGTCGTATTTCTTTGCGCCGTGGCCGTGTGCATGGAAATCCGAGCGATGCGCTGCCGACTTGTCACGCCTGCAACGTCGGCTCGTAATGTTCGCGATTTAATAACGAGTACAGGCCGGTATTGATCCCCGCGGGAACGACGCTCGACACCGGCTCGCCTCGCTCGCTCGACCACGCTCAATGCTCAACTTAACTCACTGTCTGACGCGATAATTAGATACGCTGTCCCGATAACAACGATATCGGCCAGTTCTTTCCACCGGCTTAAACGGCAGACTAACGAGACATGCGATACGTCTCGACTTCCTATCTACACGTGTGGTCAGAACTCTTGCCAATTTATACAATGTACGACCGAATAAAACGGGATAGAAAGGTCGACATTTCTTATTGAATCGTTCTTAAGAGTATCTATTATGAAAATAGCTAAATTCTGATTAAAAAACGAGCGTATAAAGATTTTGCCATTTTTATTTCTCTGACCAAATGACCCCGAGTCGAAAATTTAACTACAATTTGNATCTAATTCCGCGATACGATTAAAATAGATGAAATTGAATGGAATTCGTTAACGATTTAATGAATTGTTTTATTAGAACGAAGAAAGTGTCGACGGAGTTTCTAGCGGCAGTGCGGGCAGGTAGGGACTCGGTCGCGATGGGCAATTGGTATCGAGTGCAATTTCAAGCGGTCGTATTTCTTTGCGCCGTGGCCGTGTGCATGGAAATCCGAGCGATGCGCTGCCGACTTGTCACGCCTGCAACGTCGGCTCGTAATGTTCGCGATTTAATAACGAGTACAGGCCGGTATTGATCCCCGCGGGAACGACGCTCGACACCGGCTCGCCTCGCTCGCTCGACCACGCTCAATGCTCAACTTAACTCACTGTCTGACGCGATAATTAGATACGCTGTCCCGATAACAACGATATCGGCCAGTTCTTTCCACCGGCTTAAACGGCAGACTAACGAGACATGCGATACGTCTCGACTTCCTATCTACACGTGTGGTCAGAACTCTTGCCAATTTATACAATGTACGACCGAATAAAACGGGATAGAAAGGTCGACATTTCTTATTGAATCGTTCTTAAGAGTATCTATTATGAAAAT
>SMSR01000037.1:0-32727 GCA_019453355.1 Ceratina japonica
CGCAGTACGATTCCATTCATTCGATTCCGAGTCTCAGTATTTTCAGTTTTACAAAATTTTTAAATAATTCCTCTGATTCAATTAAATTTCTTCTAAAATTAAGGGAGATTGTATAAATATTAGGAAGAATGTTCGATTAAATGTTCGATTAAATGTTTGATTAAATGTTTGATTAAATGTTTGATTAAATGTTTGAAGATGAGCGTGAATGCGTTTAAACGTTGATAAAATTTTTAAATAATTCGTCTGGTTTAATTTATTTATTTATTTATTTACGGGTCCATTGGCCCTTTACAAGTACTAGTAATATAAAGAGCAGAAAAAAAAGAAAAGAAAGATTTACATAATCCGAAAACTTCATGAGTGGAAAAAAAAAAATGAAATGAAATGAAATGAAATGACGGCTATGAGAAAGATAAATAGAAGTATCCTGAGATAAGGTTTTCATATATTATGCGCTAAAAAAATAAGCACGAAGCTTTCTTCTTATGACATAGCTGGAATCATTAAAAATGTCAAATAAGTGATTGAATCTGTTGGCTTTAGAAATTACCCTGCTGACGACTTAGTTAAATTAATTACATAATTAAATTTCTTTTAAAATTAAGGGAGATTGTATAAATATTGGGAAGAATGTTTAATTAAATGTTTGATTAAATGTTTGATTAAATGTTTGATTAAATGTTTGATTAAATGTTTGAAGATGTGCGTGAATGCGTTTAAACGTTGAGATTTATCTCGGTAAACGCAAGAAGCTTCGAGGAAAGAGCTGTTCCCATTAAGATACAATATTTATGTCGAGGGGTCCATAAACCTTGTTTTGGGAGCGAGCCACAATCCCTACGGTTTATTGTGCACCTGGGGCCGTTATTCTCCCTCCGCCCCGCCGGAAATGAGCGAAACTGATACTACTGCCGACGTTTTCCCTTGCCCACGATCGCCCGCGTTCCCAAAACGTAAATGATCACCCAAGTAATTTTCTCACCCTCGTCGGGCGACAGTAAAAATGAATCGGCCGGCCCTTATCACCAATTGTCTTCTCATAAATCAATCTTACAATCTATAAATATATACTTAAGTACATATATTACTTACATACAGCATACACGCGCCTATGTACACGAATAAATAGAAAAATTATCGAAGGCAGCGCGTAACGCACGTTATATAAAAAATTGTTCTGTATCCGACGGACCCGTTTGATCTATCGATAAAGGGACGTGTCACCTCCAACGCGCTTCGCGATCAACTGACTCGATACTCGACACAAGTATTCAACACTCGACCGAATTGTGAGAAACAGGGGAAGCCGCCGCGGCGCCGCGGCTTTCGGTTGAATTGACACAAAGCCAGCTGATTGGTAGCTCGGCTCCGGTGTCTTCCGGCCTATTCACCAAATTCTTCGCCCTTTACCTCAAGCCCGATCGTAAACACACCTGTCTTCCCGTTACTACGACTATTAACGCGTAAAAGAATCCCATAAACGCGAACTTTCACCGTTTACAGAAATTACACACACCTCCCGGTCGGGCCGTTTAAGTTTGAATCGTTACATAACGCGCAATAATATTGAAATTCTGATCAAATCGTGGCGTCCCTCGGCCGTAATTTCGTCTCGACGTCTATCGTAGCGGAACGGGGCTTAATTTAATCAGTCGGGAAAAGAAAATGGCTAATACATTGTCGACGGAGGCTGCAGGTATTGCATATTAATACGAAAAGTATTCGATATTCGCAGTGTAGGCACCCGCACCGCCGCCGGTCCTATATTAAAACCGAATACCAATATTGAATCTGGCCGATTAATTAGTCGCCGTTTGTATCTCGCAGCTAACGCTGGCTTGTTCCAGGGGAGCCGGGAAGGGGTGTCCTTCTCGTCTCGGTCTCACCCCTACGCGGCGGCGAGGGGTTGACGGCGAGATCGTCGGATAATTGCGCATGTGCACGGGCACTTGTTACTGCTCGGGCTCGGTCAGTCTCGACTCGGCTGGGCTGAAGGCAACAAGGGCCCCCTTTCTCGAACTGAGTCACGCAGGATCACGGGATCCCCGGGATTCTAAAGATAGCAAAACCGGGGATACGTATCCTGATCGTCGTCGTCGTCGCGGACTTCCCCTAAACCCCGTCGAAAGTCCGATCGTCCGGACGACCGACGTGACGACAGATCGGCTCGTTGTTCGATTTACAAAACGCTTCCCGATACCGCCCGTGTCACGGCCGCGTTTGTGTCTCTCCCCGGAATTACTTTTGAATCCGTGAGGATCTCCGCGGTCTAATTGGAGACAAAGGGTGAAACGTGGAGGAGGTGGAGGAGGAGGAGGAGGTTGAAGTGACGAGTGCGCGACGGGACGTATACACGGTGGTGGTCGGTTGACAAAGTTGTTTTCGGCCGCGATTGATTGGTATCCGCGACGATGCACAATGTGTCTATCTACCGATCGACCCAGCTTTTTCGTTGGCGAGTGCTGATAAACGGTCCCTGGTAACCCGCGGCCCTATATAGCTGCACGCCAATAAAAAAAAAATGTATTAATACGCGTAATGAGAAGAATGTAATATCGATTTATTCGATACCGATATCCTATACGATATCGAGCGTTTAACGTTCGAACGATAACATTCGACGTTAACAGGTGTATTCGAAACGTCGTGTGCTCCATTAATTTTGTATACGGGAAATCGATATTCACTTTCTACATTCATATTAAATTAGAATATCCAATATGCTCGGAAACAACAGTTACATTTAATTAAAAGTATTTGATGTCGTCGGATCGCAGAAATAATTACTGCCTTTGAAGTATTCGGAAACATCGTTTTCCCTTTCACGTTCGACGCGGTTTTGAACAGGATCGTTGGAAAATAATTTGCTTACGCAGCGCGAGGAGTCTAATTATGTTTGCACCGAGTTAATTATTTGTATTAAGATTTGGACGTGCGGGAGGCACTGGGTATCCTTTAAAGCACGTTTCCTGGGAACGTGGCTCGACGCATTCCCGGAAAATATGTGTGCCGGGTGCGACGAACCTGGTGAGCGATCTTTATCGGGACGTTTCCATCAGGAAGAGCACGGAAAAACGATATCGGGGCAAACAAGGTCCTAATATACATGTACGTATACGTTAGCACGCTGTTAAAACAAGATATATACTCCTCAAGTTAAATAATCCGGAATACCGCCCGGAGGTACCATTATTTAACAAGCGCTTCACGGTTTGCGAATATTGCCTGTACGAGTCATTAAACATTGGCACGAGTGGAAATGTTTTGATGGATTTTATTATACGATTAGTCTCTTTAAATAAACCCACTTATTCCAAGTATAATATCGAACGTGCGGTAGAAAATATGATTAAAGTACAGTCGCTCTGCAGAAATAGAGTTCCTTTTTCTCATTTACTTTAATTTCTTGTGTTATCATTTTATTTCTATGTTTGCTATTATTTTATATTACTTTTGTATTTTTGTAAATAAAATCATATTTAATGTGTGAATATTAGAGACGATTCATTTTAACCCTTTTGAGTTCCTTTCAGTAAGTTGTAATCGGTTCCGAAATTTCTAATCGGGATTCGCTTGGCAATCAGTAACTGAGGTGTATTAGTTATTAAGATTCCCGAATTCCCTTTTTGGTAAGCTGCGATCGGTATGTAATTAGTGATCCCGAATATCCTTTTAGACGTAAAGCTGCTAATTAGTGATTAACATCCCCAAGCTTCGTCTCGGACGCCTTATAATCTGTGGACGCGACTAATTAGTGATTAGACCGAACCGATTCCTTCGTGTTCCTTCAAGAAACAGAACGAACTAAATGATAATTAAATACCTAAGAATTTGTCAAATAATCAATGTGTTCCCCGAGAGAGAGAGTCTAAGAATCGACCGAAGAATTTACTAGGAGAGCTTCTATCAATAAGTGTCCTGTGCAAACAAAACTGATCACGAATATCACGTGTATCTATCGCTAAATTAATATCGTAAATACGATCGCTTATAATATTAAAAAATAATTGTGTGTTCTCTAAAAATAAAATCCTCAAAGGGATCGTAAAGGACTTGAGGGAATCCTTGAGTAAGAGTAAGGAGCCTGTCAGTGTTCTTCGGTGTTCGTGAATTGTTTAAACGACGATAGAGAGATTAAGTTGTTCGAGATGGGCTGCGAGCTGGGAAAATTGGCGACGACACCGAAGCCGCAGAACCAGACCAGCGCCACGGATCCGCGACTACCGTTGACGGCGAAACAAAAGTTCATCGTTATGGCCAGCTGGAAGGCCGTCTCCAGAGAACTCGAGGCCACCGGCGTCTTCATGCTCATAAGGTTCGTCCATATTAAATTAGCCAAAATCAGATCGCCTCGAATATCCACAAATAAAATCATTCGTTCGTCTTGTCAAATTAATAATTAATAATCCGAGGTTCTGAAAGATGTGCAGACTTTAAGATTCATAATTTTGTTTGTAAAATGATTTCTACTGGAATGGCATTCAAGACATTTCATATTGGAATCGTCTTATCAAATTGTCAAATTAATAATTAATAATTCGAGGTTCTGAACAATTTGCAGACTTAAAGAGTTTTTGGTATAATTTTTTTTATAAAATGATTTCTACTGGAATGACATTCAAGACATTTCATACTGGAATCGTCTTATCAAATTGTCAAATTAATAATTAATAATTCGAGGTTCTGAAGAATTTTCAGACTTTAACATTCATCATTTTTTTTTGTAAAATGAGTTCTACTGGAATGACATTCAAGATATTTCATACTGAAACGTTACAATTTGTGACAATGTAACCGACATTTATGGCAATCTGTAAATGTCTAGGACTCTCTGGGACACAGATCGTAGGTCCAGATACTTTAGACAATGGCGATACGGTTCCATCGCTTTTCTTTCGAGATGGAACTTCATGTAACAGCGGAAGTTCGTACAGTAAATTCCATCAGATAGATTTCTGGTATATCAAGACTGAAATAGAACTTCGTCCAGATAAGAGAACTTCGGACAAATGAGGTTCCAACATTGATATTCATAACTGGACAGGAGCCAATGCATTTATAGCGAAATGGCGTGTGCAGCGGACATAAAGTATCCTCATAATAATAAAAATGCAAATTGCATATTTCCAAGACGACGAGAGTATCAAATATTCCCGTGAAAATAAACATTTCCCTCGACGCGTTTCACATTAAAACACAGAGCATTACTGTTTACCTTCGAACGGAAATATAGCCGTTGCAAAAATAATTGAGAGAAAAATTCGGTGGAGTCGAATAACACGTGTTATGTTCGTATCGAATTAAAACATCGCCGTTCACGCGTTTCGAATTAACGCGATATAAACGGGCGAATTAATACGATAGAAAAATGTAGCCGTTCGAAAAAGGAGTTGGCAGAGTTTCATTGAAATTGATTACGCTAGTCAATGAAATTAAAGCTCGGGTAATTGGGTCTTTTATCCCGAACCGTGAATTGTTTTTCCTTGAGCCGATTATTATTGGCTCGCGGAGGGTTGAATTTCGCCGGTTATCCAGTTGGTCCACGAGGAATTATTTGAAGCAGAGAACCCTTTGTGGGCACGTCCCGCACGCTCTACTTACGCCGTGAGTGCATCAATACCTACTATCGGCGATCTCGTAATTTCAGTAACAAGCGGACAGGTAAAGATAGAAAATAGGAGGGGTGGGGCACGAGGGGGAGCGAAGACAAAGGGAGAGAGCTAAAAAACGATTCGCAAGTGGAATTTCGTTCATTGTTCGGTATTGGCGGTGGAGAACGTAATTACTGTCTGACGATTAATTGTACAAAGCGAAGATCGATCTCCCCGCCCCTTCTTCGTCGCGACGGTTTTCGCCTCTGTTTTTCGGAAAATTTATCTTGTCGCGCGTCGCGACCGACGGATCGTCCTTATTCTAAATTTAAAACGCCCCGATCCGGATCGGAACGTCTTTTACGAACGCGCTCCATATTCTTTAGTCAAACATTTAAGCCGCTCGCTATATCTGTTAGCGCGACGCTCTTTTTTTATTTTCTCAATATGAACGTACCCTCTATCTCCTCGAGTCTCAAAAGTTCTGACGCTGAAACGTAGAGCGGCCGGCGGAGTGGGAGGGATCGCTGCTTTTCCGACCTTATTCGGTTGTTAACGGACAATGGACTTCCTCGTATTGGCATTTTCCGACTATTCACGGCAGTCGAGCGCAAAAATACTGCGTTGTTTCGAGACGAATCAACGTGGAAATGAGTTTCTATCCTACATTCCTTCTTTTCCTTCCCTCCTTTCTTTCCGCGAACAATCAAACTCCCCGACCCTTCAGATCATTACGGACATGCTCACGATTTTACACGAATTTCTAACGACCAGTCGTACAACATTTTTAATCAATCCCTTTACAAATTATATCGAATACGTTTCATTACGTCGGAGGGGGACAAACGTCAGAGCGGGGTAAGTCAGTCTTCGGAATGGGGTGCCGGAAATTGTACAGCTGTTCTGTTAACATGCCTACATTGTGCCGCTGTCAGGAGATGAGTTAGGACTTACTTCCACGGTTTCTTTGACCGTATTACGTACCATTTACGGTTTAAGAAAACAATGCAAGTCACAATGTGACTTGCAACCATTATGAATTCTAACATTTTCCGCACGTGACACTTGTACAATAAAATTGATGCAAAAATAATTACAAACACTCGTTAAACAGTGAATATACAAACGCATAAATTATAATTAAAATATTATATAGAAAATCTTATATAGAAAAAGATAGAAAATCTTCGATAATTATTTTTGCATTTGTATATTTATCGTATTTATTTGCAGGCTGTTCGAGGAGAACGAGGAACTGATACAAATGTTCTCACGGTTTCTCGATCTGAAATCGAAGGAGGAACCGTACGACATGGTGGAGTTAGGTAAACACGCGGAGAAGGTTATGACCGCGTTGGACGAAGGGATCAAGGGACTCGACGACATGGACGTGGTCCTCACTTGTCTCCACCAAGTCGGAGCCACGCATACCAAAATCCCCGGCTTCAATCCACAATACTTTTGGGTGAGCAACGTCACCCTTCACGATTATCCTACAATCTATATTTATAGTATGTCGTTCATGGTCTCATGAAAATATTCATATAAAACCTCACCTATTATTATATTCATATTTTCATTGTTTTATTGTTTTAACTAGCAATTGGTTCCGGCTTTAACAATATCGATCTAACAATACAATAAAAATAATTACTTGATCATTTCGTTACAAATAAATAAATAAATAAATTCTACAATCTATGTTTATTACAGTATGTCGTTCATGGTCTCATGAAAATATATAAAACTTCACCTATTATTATATTCATATTGTCATTGTTTTATTGTTTTAACGAGCAGTTGGTTCCGGCTCTAACAATATCGATCTAACAATACAATAAAAATAATTACTTGATCATTTCGTTACAAATAAATAAATAAATAAATAAATTCTACAATCTATGTTTATTACAGTATGTCGTTCATGGTCTCATGAAAATATATAAAACTTCACCTATTATTATATTCATATTGTCATTGTTTTATTGTTTTAACGAGCAGTTGGTTCTGGCTCTAACAATATCGATCTAACAATACAATAAAAATAATTACTTGATCATTTCGTTACAAATAAATAAATAAATAAATAAATTCTACAATCTATGTTTATTACAGTATGTCGTTCATGGTCTCATGAAAATATATAAAACTTCACCTATTATTATATTCATATTGTCATTGTTTTATTGTTTTAACGAGCAGTTGGTTCCGGCTCTAACAATATTAATATCGATCTAACAATGCAATAAAAATAATTGCTTGACCATTTCGTTACAACGAAATAAATAAATCCTACAATCTATATTTATTATAGTATGTCATTTTCATGATCTTATGAAAATATATAAAACTTCACCTATTGTTATATTCATATTGTCATTGTTTTATTGTTTTAACGAGTAGTTGGTTCTGGCTCTAACAATATCGATCTAACAAAACAATAAAAATAAGTGCTTGATCATTTAGTTAGAACGAAATAAACAAATAAATCCTACAATCTATATTTATTACAGTATGTCGTTCATGGTCTTATAAAAATATATAAAACCTCACCTATTGTTATATTCATATTGTCATTCTTTTATTGTTTTCACGAGCAGTTGGTTCCGGCTCTAACAATATCGATCTAACAAAACAATAAAAATAAGTGCTGGATCATTTAGTTAGAACGAAACAAATAAATAAATCCTACAATCTATATTTATTACAGTATGTCGTTCATGGTCTTATAAAAATATATAAAACCTCACCTATTGTTATATTCATATTGTCATTGTTTTATTGTTTTAACAAGCAGTTGGTTCCGGTTCTAACAATATCGACCTAACAATACAATAAAAATAATTGCTCGATCATTTAGTTAGAACGAAATAAATAAATAAATCCTACAATCTATATTTATTACAGTATGTCGTTCATGGTCTTATAAAAATATATAAAACCTCACCTATTATTGTATATATATTGTCATTGTTTTATTGTTTTAACAAGCAGTTGGTTCCGGCTCTAACAATACAATATAAACAATCGCTTGGCCATTTCGTTGGAATGTAAAAAATTGCATAGAGGCCGTAGGATGGAATGGGAGTGCAGATATCTAGCGCGTCTGCGAATGTTGTACGCAAATTTGTTCCAGAAAATCGAGCAACCGTTCCTGCAAGCGGTGAAACGAACGCTGGACGACCGTTACTCGGACAACGTCGAGAGCATATACAAGATAACGATCAAGTTCATCATCGAGACGCTGATCGACGGGTTCGACAAGGCCCAGAGCCAGAACGACAAAGCGCAGAGCGCGGACACCGCTAAATCCTAGTAAGGAACCAATCGTAGATACCAATATAATTTAATAAAAATTGTCGAACTTGTCAATACCGGGACTTCGCGCGAAGCGATCGGCTTTCAGGGCACCGACTTCTCACTATCCCCCCGCGATCTTTTGATACTGGTCAAAAGACGAACGTGTTTTTTCGTGGAATTTAAAAATGCTTGTTGTCAGGACCTCGTTGGCTGCCCGAAATCGATTGCAACTGTTCGCAGTAGTTTTGTAAACCAGTTTGACGTCGTATTGAGTCCCGTGACTCGACGCAACCCGGAATTCGGTTCGCATTATTAATTCGACTCTTCTCTCGTCATTGAAACGTCAGAAAATATTTTCTGCGAAATTCACGAATGTCAATTTTTGTCGAGCGATCACCATCGATCGACACGTAAAGTTCTGCGTACGTAGCAAGTTCGCAAATTAACTCGACGTCATATTGAGTTCTGCGGTCGAGACGCAAGCCAATACGGTGCCAAACTAATGTTTGAAGAACCCTGAACGCGGGCCGCGATTAGTTTTCCCAACGTAGCGATTCAGATTTGGATGAAATTCCCAACGCAGACCAATCGAATTACGAACAGAGTCCAGCACGGTGCCAAACTAGTTTCGTAATAACTGGGGTTCATTTCTGCAGCCGGCGAAAGCGCATTTTTCAATTCCACTCGTTAAATATCGCCGCGACGAGGAAGAATTGATATTTTGTAAATTAATAAACGAACCCACCGGACGGTGGCCACACACACGCAAACCTCTCCTCTTCTTATTGAAGAAACTCGTTCAGATTGATAAAAAGAAATATTGAATGTGCTTAGAAAACTGTTAGGAGTACCGGAATCACGTTCCCTCGCAAGCGTCTAATAAGACGTTCCCATTCAGACCACCGACGCAGCGAGTCGAATCGTCCCCCTTTGATTTCGAACCACGTGGAATTTAGACAACAACCTTCAATGTCACCACCTATAGTCAATTAATCAATTAATTCGTCGTGCTAACTAAATTGACAATTTACAAATTTACTAAAGAAACGACACTACCTTTCGGTGCCCCTAATCATATAATAAACTAGCGGGTAAAAAGAACTCGAGCGAAAAAGGATCAACCGTCGTTAATGAACAAACTGCAGATTTTTATGCACCAACAGGACGAAACGAACAACTGAATGTATACAAATTATAAATGAAATACGTATTTTCATTATATCCACATTCGAACTACTATTAAATATAAAATATACGTATAATTATGTGTTGCAATATTCGAACTCGAATCTCTGTCATTATTTAACACTAAACCTACCATGCACCGGTCAGGTTGATCGTTTTCAAACATTTTTATGACTGACATTTGTAATTCTCGTTTCAATAAAATTATATAAAACTCCGTTCGTTATTTTATGAAAGTCGTCCACTTACTAATTCAAGAGTGAATTCGTTATTATCTACGTTTAATTATGAAAATGATAATTTTTTGAGGACCGGTCATTTCGACCGGGTACAGTGGGAACGGGTGCGCGAGGAGGTTCGGTAGGTTCAGTGTTAATAATTAAACTGCATGAAAGTCCGCAGTCGATTGATCGAGCACAAGAAAATTGCGAACGATTCGAAGGTATAATAACGGAAAACTAAAAACAAATTCGTCGAGTAATAGTTCTTTTCTACGAAGGGTGAAGAACACCTGAAAAATAAAAAAAAACGGTCGATTAAGTATGCATATACGCCAAGAAATATGTATGTATATATGTATCACATTCCTGCGAGCGGGTCTCGGCAAAGGAAACGCTGTATGTATGTATGTATAACATTGAGGAACACCTGCATGTATATATAACACTTGGAAACATTGTATGTATGCATAACGTTGAGAAACACTGTATGTATGTATGTAATTCGTGAAGAAACATTAAATATATAAGCTGTGGTTATTATTTTATACACTGGTAGCCAAATCGTGGTTCCTGCGAGGCGCCCCTTGCCTCCTTTCGTCCCTGAGACACGCGATATTAAACGAATATCGACAGCCAGGCCCTTTCTCGTTCTGTTATACATATAATCATTTTCGTCAAGCGCTGAGTCCCCGTTCTGTTTCCGAAGGTAATAGAATCGTGATAATAGAATAATCACACGGTTGTTCGAATTTATGGGGTCACGTGACGAGCGGAGTTGCACTATACGACTATTGAATACTCCAATCCGGGTATTCAGGCCGATGATTACTTAATGGAGGTATATATTTGGGTACGTGTTGTATAGGAAAATGGCTAAGAGCCGCCGACAAAGAGTTACTCCTGTGTAAAATTACTCTGTGATAGGCACGCCATATTTACACCGTTCAAATTCCATAAATCGATAGTCTGGCAAAGCCGAGGGGAAGGGCGGACGCTATTTTTATTAACTCCCTTTCCACCTTTCCGCACGTGAACGATACACAGGGCGAGTCAATAGCTCGGTCTCAAATTATTCATCGCATTTCGTTTCTCTTCACGTGCCCAACGAGTCAATAAGAAACTACGATAACTCGTTTAACGATTTTTCCAGGACGTCTGCACGTCGCGCCAAACGGCCAGTAAACGGCTCCCTCGCGTTTTCGCTTCAAACGTTTTGCGACCGTTGTTCTGGTACATGGAATAAAAGATTAATGAACACGTGCGATAGATTGATAAATAACGTGCGCATAGATTGAAGTTTTAATTAAGAAACCGAGCGTGCGACGCGTATGACACGTGGTGTCTCGTACGGTTCTCGTTAACTCACCCTGTAACGCGGAGTATAAATTATCCTACGGGGAAAACCATAGAGGATCGTGACGGTGATTACGCAGTATAGCTTTTCCCGTGAACTGGAAAATGTTAAATGGCGTTCAGCGTATTAGCCGCAGAATCTCGCCGCTCCGACACAACTTCATTCATATAGAACTTTATTCATATATACTACATTTATACACATAATTGTCTATGGCATTTCTCTACAGCGACGAGCCGACGAACAGAGACGTTAAACTATATAATATATATGCAATATTCAATATGAATATACACACATACTCGTTGATAATGACCCACGTAAATTAGTCCACTGCCATTTTATTCGAACGATCGTTCGGATCGATCGTAGCCAATTTTCTGTATATGCCGTGGTCGTGTTTAAAAATGTGATTTACGAAAAGTATAGTAATTAGACGTGTAAGGCATTGGATTTGCGCGTGACGCCACAGTTTGGCCACCAGCTCCACACCCGTGTTTCCTCAGTCACCTCTTTTTCGAACGCGTCCCACCTTTTGCGAACACGGATATATTCGATATTAACAATGAATGTGGAATGTTTATATGGAATAAGGGATATATACACATCCGTAATGTGGGATATTCAATAAACATATACAATATTAATACAGATTATCGGATAATAAATTATAGTCTTAAACGACAAACGTAATTCGCAAAAGAAAATAATTTTGATTCGTTGAGATACGACTATAGCTACGAAAATCAATCGAACCGGTGTCCCCTGCTTGAAAATGAACATCGAAACCGGTAGAGAATAAGTACGAATGAAAGAACGACGGATTAAGAAGATCAAAATTTATTATGTCATTATACTTTCATCGCAGAACGTTGAAGAATTTGTTACACCGAGAAAGTGAATAGACTGCGGATCCGAATGCGGATTGAGAATTAAACAAAAATATTGTTACGCTTAAGAAATTAAATTGATTCCTTCGCTCGACCGATTCTAAATAATAAACTCCACTACGCCTCGGACGTTTTGTACAATTTTTCTCGAAAATTATGTACACCCCGTAACGTTGTACCACCGGCAATCGCACGGGAATCCCCAGTCTATCGATAATTGATTAACATCTACAACGATTCTTCCGTAAAATTCATCATACGAAATTATATTTTTGTTTAGAGTTTAGAGCGTTGTACCATCGGTTACAGCAGAATTACGCTTCACAGCAATACTCGTTTAATCACTGTGGCACACTTCTCGCCNTATAGTAATTAGACGTGTAAGGCATTGGATTTGCGCGTGACGCCACAGTTTGGCCACCAGCTCCACACCCGTGTTTCCTCAGTCTCCTTTTTTTCGAACGCGTCCCACCTTTTGCGAACACGGATATATTCGATATTAACAATGAATGTGGAATGTTTATATGGAATAAGGGATATATACACATCCATAATGTGGGATATTCAATAAACATATACAATATTAATACAGATTATCGGATAATAAATTATAGTCTTAAACGACAAACGTAATTCGGAAAAGAAAATAATTTTGATTCGTTGAGATACGACTATGGCTACGAGAATTAATCGAACCGGTGTCCCCTGCTTGAAAATGAACATCGAAACCGGTAGAGAATAAGTACGAATGAAAGAACGACGGATTAAGAAGATCAAAATTTATTATGTCATTATACTTTCATCGCAGAACGTTGAAGAATTTGTTACACCGAGAAAGTGAATAGACTGCGGATCCGAATGCGGATTGAGAATTAAACAAAAATATTGTTACGCTTAAGAAATTAAATTGATTCCTTCGCTCGACCGATTCTAAATAATAAACTCCACTACGCCTCGGACGTTTTGTACAATTTTTCTCGAAAATTATGTACACCCCGTAACGTTGTACCACCGGCAATCGCACGGGAATCCCCAGTCTATCGATAATTGATTAACATCTACAACGATTCTTCCGTAAAATTCATCATACGAAATTATATTTTTGTTTAGAGTTTAGAGCGTTGTACCATCGGTTACAGCAGAATTACGCTTCACAGCAATACTCGTTTAATCACTGTGGCACACTTCTCGCCTACATTATGCATTAATTCTCCAGAGGTCTGAAAATCCCCGAGATATTACAAGTCGGTGCATAGGAAATATCAAATTCTCTTAATTTCAATAATAGAAACCTTATATCGCTCTTCAAAGCGTACGTAGCCAAAATATACTCTGTCAGCTTTGGCGTAACTCCTCCAACTTCCATAATCACCAAAATCTCATTCACTTCTTTTATCTTCATTTACTTCATCAAAACTGTACTATATATGCATTTAAAAAGCTGATGTGTAATATTTCATATGCACAAACCTCGTTCCTCCCCGCGCAGAATTGGTCACGTACCGAGTTATTAATTACATTTATTAATTAGTAATTGACGATCCATTGGAGAACACTGGTATCGCTGCCGCCGATCGAGATTAACCTGGTGTCGTCCTGAAGGAACGAGACGTTCATCACGTGGCTCGAGTGCCCACCGTATGTATGACACAGCGACTGAAACAAACAAATTTATTATTATTTTACGGTCTTTTTTTTAATAAGTTCTTTTTCTGACGATTTCGCTGGGGTTTTTAAAAAAAAATTAGTAGATAGAAATGGAGAGTTCAAGAAGAGATAACGTCCATATTTTTACTATGTATTACCTTGGGTTGACAGGCAGGGTAGGTAAATAGCTTGACCTTTCCGAAATCGTCGCCAGTGGCAAGAAGTTTCGAATCCCCGCTGCGCGAACAATTGTTCACGTCCGTGCCATCCGCGCCTTCGGGCCATATCCCGATCGTCTCGAACGATATCACGCAGGTATGACTGGCCCACTCGACGTCCCTCATCATCGACGATTGTGGAATTTGACGACAAACTCCAGCGTTCCCTTTAACAATATTAATGCAAAAGATTCATGATAAATAAAATAAATATGAATAGAGACGGGAATTTATCAGTTTTTTATTTAGCAAGTACTTACAGTATAATAGTTCATAATCTCCACTGTTGCTACGCAAGTATTGGCCGTCCACCGACCAGTCCAAATGCGTTATAAAGCTGGAATGTCCCTGAAATCAAACACAATCGTACGAAATGTAATATTATGAATTTCATTTTGTGGGAAACAGTGTGAAATTTGCTTCTACTTATAAGTACTCTGTGGCGGACAAAAGGTACAATCACAGTCAGTCAAAAGAGTCATTAATGAAATGTTAATAGAATTCTATCATGTCAGTGATATCGAGTTAAAATAAACAATATGGATATCGTAAATTGTCAATTTGCTTTTCTGACGGACTGTAAATACATGGTTTTGCAGTTCGAAGCATTTATTGCAGAGGATTCGAATAATTTGATCATTTTAATTGATTAGTATGAAAAGAGCGTATAGACATTTTGTGCAGAGTAATTGTTAATGCTACCGTGCTGTGCTCGACGTAAGCACTAAAATGGATACTATAGAGAATGGAGCATTTAAATTAGAACATTTTCAACCCATTTATTACTTTTACTCATTCTAAACTAATCTTTGTAGGAAATGCTCCATTCTGTATGTACGAAGCAGTTGTCTTTCGTTTTCACTATCGAGCAACTAGAGACGTATTATCTTACTCTACGTCTGCGGATCCGTTTTGGCTTGAAATGAAAATGGGAAAAAAATGTTTATGAACACACACCAATTACATTCATTTTCTATTCTAAATATTTTAAGCTATGTCTGTATTCACATTCTCCATCTGAGGGGACATTCAACTTCACGTAATTAACTCAACACAAGATTTAGCTTCATCTAAATGAGATACGTATAATACATTCAGTTACAGATTGGAACTATCGACAAATCGATGGATGATTTTATACATACGCTAATGAACGTATCATGGAGGTGACCNCATCTACAACGATTCTTCCGTAAAATTCATCATACGAAATTATATTTTTGTTTAGAGTTTAGAGCGTTGTACCATCGGTTACAGCAGAATTACGCTTCACAGCAATACTCGTTTAATCACTGTGGCACACTTCTCGCCTACATTATGCATTAATTCTCCAGAGGTCTGAAAATCCCCGAGATATTACAAGTCGGTGCATAGGAAATATCAAATTCTCTTAATTTCAATAATAGAAACCTTATATCGCTCTTCAAAGCGTACGTAGCCAAAATATACTCTGTCAGCTTTGGCGTAACTCCTCCAACTTCCATAATCACCAAAATCTCATTCACTTCTTTTATCTTCATTTACTTCATCAAAACTGTACTATATATGCATTTAAAAAGCTGATGTGTAATATTTCATATGCACAAACCTCGTTCCTCCCCGCGCAGAATTGGTCACGTACCGAGTTATTAATTACATTTATTAATTAGTAATTGACGATCCATTGGAGAACACTGGTATCGCTGCCGCCGATCGAGATTAACCTGGTGTCGTCCTGAAGGAACGAGACGTTCATCACGTGGCTCGAGTGCCCACCGTATGTATGACACAGCGACTGAAACAAACAAATTTATTATTATTTTACGGTCTTTTTTTTAATAAGTTCTTTTTCTGACGATTTCGCTGGGGTTTTTAAAAAAAAATTAGTAGATAGAAATGGAGAGTTCAAGAAGAGATAACGTCCATATTTTTACTATGTATTACCTTGGGTTGACAGGCAGGGTAGGTAAATAGCTTGACCTTTCCGAAATCGTCGCCAGTGGCAAGAAGTTTCGAATCCCCGCTGCGCGAACAATTGTTCACGTCCGTGCCATCCGCGCCTTCGGGCCATATCCCGATCGTCTCGAACGATATCACGCAGGTATGACTGGCCCACTCGACGTCCCTCATCATCGACGATTGTGGAATTTGACGACAAACTCCAGCGTTCCCTTTAACAATATTAATGCAAAAGATTCATGATAAATAAAATAAATATGAATAGAGACGGGAATTTATCAGTTTTTTATTTAGCAAGTACTTACAGTATAATAGTTCATAATCTCCACTGTTGCTACGCAAGTATTGGCCGTCCACCGACCAGTCCAAATGCGTTATAAAGCTGGAATGTCCCTGAAATCAAACACAATCGTACGAAATGTAATATTATGAATTTCATTTTGTGGGAAACAGTGTGAAATTTGCTTCTACTTATAAGTACTCTGTGGCGGACAAAAGGTACAATCACAGTCAGTCAAAAGAGTCATTAATGAAATGTTAATAGAATTCTATCATGTCAGTGATATCGAGTTAAAATAAACAATATGGATATCGTAAATTGTCAATTTGCTTTTCTGACGGACTGTAAATACATGGTTTTGCAGTTCGAAGCATTTATTGCAGAGGATTCGAATAATTTGATCATTTTAATTGATTAGTATGAAAAGAGCGTATAGACATTTTGTGCAGAGTAATTGTTAATGCTACCGTGCTGTGCTCGACGTAAGCACTAAAATGGATACTATAGAGAATGGAGCATTTAAATTAGAACATTTTCAACCCATTTATTACTTTTACTCATTCTAAACTAATCTTTGTAGGAAATGCTCCATTCTGTATGTACGAAGCAGTTGTCTTTCGTTTTCACTATCGAGCAACTAGAGACGTATTATCTTACTCTACGTCTGCGGATCCGTTTTGGCTTGAAATGAAAATGGGAAAAAAATGTTTATGAACACACACCAATTACATTCATTTTCTATTCTAAATATTTTAAGCTATGTCTGTATTCACATTCTCCATCTGAGGGGACATTCAACTTCACGTAATTAACTCAACACAAGATTTAGCTTCATCTAAATGAGATACGTATAATACATTCAGTTACAGATTGGAACTATCGACAAATCGATGGATGATTTTATACATACGCTAATGAACGTATCATGGAGGTGACCAAATTTCATTTTTATATCAAAGTGATATGAGAAATGAGTTCAACATGAAGAGTAAATCTTACCATGCACCTGCCGACTCTACTGTACTTGGTGGCGTCTTCGTTCACCTGATAAACGTAGATGTAATTGTCTCTGGAGCCCAAGGCCAGCAGCGTACCGTTCGGTGAAAATCGAACGACCTGCAAATGAACCAGACGGATCCAATAAATATACGTATATTTTATTGTCGTCACGGTAAATTATAAATTGTTAACAAAAATCCATTCAATATGCAAGAGTACAAAAATTACTGTTGTTACATGCCTGAATAGGCTCAGATCCGTCTGTATGATGAGTGTACAGTTCTCTGGTTTCACTGTCGATCGCCAACCATTTACCAGAGGTGCACCCGACCACCATCACATTGCCATCCGGCGAGAACCCAATGCTCTGCGCTTGTTCCTGTACGATAATAAATCTCCTGAATTAATTATCAAAAAATCCACTCTGATCTACTTTATACATACAAAAATATGCGATACCAACCCCGATATCCTTGCTCCATACGACAGTGTGGCTCAGGCTGTCCCACATTTGCAACAGCCTGTCATGGCCAGCCGTGGCGAACTGTGACAAGGTCGGATGCATCGCGAGTCCCCATACTTCTTCTGCGTGCCCGAGCATCGCTGGGTGGAATCCTATGCCCGTTCGGACGTCGCCAACCAGGATGCAATTCCTCGTCGTACCGATCAACAGTTGCGTACCCCTGCCTTCAGCAAGCGTCCTGATACCACCGAAGTGATCCTCGATCTGATAAATAATATATTTCATATTTGATACCTGAATAGAATGGGATGGTATAATATATTCTTGGTAAGATTTTTACCTGTGCTTGTTCTCCAGTCAGGTTTAGGGACTCGTCGAAGTACAATATTCTGCCATCCTTACCGCCGCCAGTGACGATGAAACTGTCCTTCAGGACGCAGATCGAAAATATCGACCCCTCGTGAATGTTCCTCACGATTTTCGAAATCGTGTTCGTTCCTGAAGAAAAAATATTTCCGATATTAAATTGCAGATAAACTAAAAGACTTTGTAAAATAAAAATGATGAAATATAAAAAATAAGATAGAATTGATGGAATAATTTTATTTAGTGCTTACCCCTGCCCCAAACGATTATGTTCCCGTTGCTGTCCCCGGTGAGGACGTCGCCGTTTTGGTTGAACGCCACGCAAGTCACGTATCTCGGCTTCTCTCTGCTCTCAAAGAGTCCCATACGTTTGTAAAGCATACCGCCGTTGTCTAGAGACCAGAAGGATACGTGTCCTTTCCCGCAGGAGACGATCTGGTTCCTCTCCAGGGGATGCCATTCAGCGCACACCACCGTGTCCACGCTGCACTGCAGTTAACAATTAAAAATCACTGCTTATAAAATAACGACCACTGATACGTAATATTGAATATTAAATATAACACTGTGAAATAATTATAATCGGATGATTTAGAAACTTAAAACACGCGTACCTTAGTTTCAGTGACTTTGGTGCCGCGTTCTCCCTTCTGCCAGTCCCAAATCGAAATATTGTGATCGGAAGTCTCGTCGATCGCGCACAGGTAATTACCGCCATCCGCTTTCGAGAACGACAGACAGCAAATCGAGCCGTCGAACTCGCCGTTGCCGATCACGCAGACAGTAGCCAGGCTCACCGAGTTCCATATCCTAATATGGGGCTGTAGAAAAATACAGAATAATAATTTGTAAAATGCATTTTGATTTCTCACGTACAGAGTGAGTCAATAAAAATCAGGGAAGTATAGAACTTCGATCTGAAGCTTATGAATTATGATACTATGTTTTTGCGTACCATTGCATCGCGCCTATCGGTTCCACAAACTTGGCCAGTGGCAACAACCATTTTATTTGGATGAATCGCTATGCTGGAACACATAAATTTCATTCTTCATACACTCCAATCGTAAAATCTATCGTAATTTATAATTATTAAAAATTCTGAGATCGGCACCATTTGATGTCGTCCGTGTGGCCCAAGTAGTGCCTCTGGCTGTGCTCTTCCATATTGTGCAAAACGACGACCGCGGCTACGAAGTAAACGATTTCACCGGTCGGCAGTAGATGAAGATTGCTGCGGCAATCCCTGCCTCGGTACCCGTACACCCAGTCCAGCTTCAATTTATTCTGCGGCGGCGTGCTGACTTTATGCAGGTCGTACGTCTCCGCGTAGGACGTCGGGACGTAGAGAACGACGGGTCGTCCTCGCAGGTACATACGCACGGTGCCGTCGTCTTCGTTGTACTGCATGTCTCTAGTACTGCAATTTCATTAAAGAGAGCATATATCACTTCGCAGGACTCCGTGTGACTTCAACTCCACCTTAAATGAAAGCACTGGAATCGCTCGATAAATTCTGTTACATATACTTGTATCTTCCCTGTATTAACAAATGCATGTGAGAAATATTAGCACTAGATATATCACCTCTTTTTATACATGTACTTCTCCATTTAAAACCAGTCATTTCGACTGGTTCGGTAAATCTAGTGGTAAAATTATTTCATAGAACCACGACAGAAGCGATGTAAGATATATTAAAAAACACGTGTAGACGATCTCCCTGTTATTTGCACAGTAGTAGAAGTAATTGTTATTCGATAAGGTACGAGAGAAATGTACATTGCTTATTTATTTACCCGTGCTTCACGTTGGTCATCGCCGATGGCTTGAAGAGGTTGAACAGAGACTTGGTTGAGGCTGACAATCTACAATGAACGAAAATGCAAAACGAAAAACATGCGGTGCGGAACAAAAACTGTGCGTGGCTAGAGTACAGCGAGAAGAAGTGGGCAACGATAATAAATATATGTATATAATTATTAGCGAGAAGGAGGAACGACTCGATGTGCTCATACGTAAATTGCAAAGTAAGTCTATTTTCACAGCTGAATGATAATCATGATTCAACTGCGGATTCTTATGCAAAATTATGATCCTCTCAATTTATAGTATACAAATTTTTTTATTATGACCTGGATGCAATTTCTGTGCATTTTTATATAAACGCATAGAATCCGCAGTTCAGTTGCGATGAATTCTATTCCGGCGTCGAATTTTCTTTATTGATCCTTCGATCCTTTCCCTTACCTGCTGCTAACGAGCTGCGAATTGTTCCCCTGATTTTGAGGAGAGTGGGTAAAATCCCCGGTGGATGACCACCGTTTCGCCCTTCTCAAGCTGCTCTGGGGCGGCCCGTTCGATCTCGCTGTCGGCGATCTATCAAATAACAGGATTACAGTCTATACTATACCAGCGACGGCGAAACATCGTTCTGCGGTTCCGCGGCTTCTTTTAATTCCTAACGATTAACAATTTCATATATGCTACTTCACTAAGCAATCAGGTACCTACCTGACGAAACGTCCGTTTGCAATATTATGAAATGCTCGATATATTATTTATTGTTCAATGTCTAACATCTCTAGCGAGAAATTCATTCAAACCAATAAATACTTCTTGCTGTCGCGTCGTACCGTAGTGTACAGTTCGAGAATGGGTTTACCTGGCTACTGGCAGTGGCGTGGCTCGGGGACTGGGCGATGGCACCGGCGATATGCTGCTACTACTGGGACTGTCCGAGTGCAGGGAACCGGTCGACTGATAATGGACGGATCTTCTGAAAATTAATCACTTCTTAATTAATCCATCTCCTTATCTCTGGCTCATTTATTAAACTGCTAGACACGAATCGTCGTTTTGTTTCTCGAGTTTAATCCCGGAAATGATATTCCATCTCGGAGATAACGAAACTATTTAATTAAAAGGCTCCACACCTTCTCGCTCTTAAATTCGTAATTTATAATGGACTCGAGGGAATTGTAAGGATTGAAGAGAACGTTCTCAGTAAATAAATTTAACGAGGCTTTACGTCAGTCGGATGTCAGNCAACTTGAGGGAATTGTAAAAATTGAAGAGGACGTTCTCAGTAAATAAATTTAACGAGGCTTTACGTCAGTCGGATGTCAGAGTGTATCAAGTACCTTTGAGGGAGCTGCGTAACCGTGGAATGCGCACTGTAACTGACCGGTCTCCGTGGACTAGAGATCGAATCCCGCACGTCCTGGGACGATCCCGAGGTCGAACAATTCCTCAGGGAGGAACCACCTGTTTGACGTAATCGTATGTCCTTCTGAGCCACCGAATTTTGATTACCTGAGATGACGTGACAAATTGTAATGAACGTCCCTAATGTTTAATATATAATTTTTATTTATTAATATATAATAATTTAACCAGAATCGAGAATTTCTTATCATTTTCATTTTATTATTTTCATATCATATTCCTCATTTCCGTGTTAATATAAATTCTGAGCAATGAATTTTTATAATACAATTAATTATTTTTTATAAAGAGGAAGAGGATTAAATTAGGAGGTGAATAGTAAGAGGAATAGATACTCTATTTTTTATGAACGAAATCCGTTAGGTAATGCTGTTGGAATATCTAATCGATGTTTCACATTGGCAATGAGCTAGGTTTGCGTTCGCAATTAGCCAGCCAAAACGAATCGTGATACGGAATTGAACTAGATATACATACACACGTGCAGGTATGTTCTACAGGGTGTCTGTAAAATCTCATCCTATTTCATTATTAATACAGTCATCGATTCGATTGATGAACTATTTTTAATTATACTACAATTACGAGGCTCGTCGCGAATCAAAATTTAATCAAAACAGCAGGAAGCTATTCTATTAGCAATATCAGAATATCAGTTTGAAAAAGATTGATCGCGCACGCCGTGTAGGCGAATTTTCGTGACACGAAGGATATCGCGTTACGCCGCGGAATTTCCGGAGTTTACGAGGTTAGCGGAAACTTTATGAAAGCGAATCGCGAAGCCTAGCAAGGTTTTCATCTCGTTTCGTATAAAGTTCATCGGGTTTTAGCTGTTGGCACGCGATCACTTACAATTAGAGCAAACTAGGCGCGCGCGTTCACACGGGAATGTGAGAAGACCCGGCGTGCAGTTTTATCATTAGAAAACTGATCTCTTCTGAAGAAATGCAGCACTACTGCGGATTTTTATGCACAAGTATTTATATCGACTTAAGAAATGATTTAAACAGGAGTTTTATGTACACAAAATTAAGAGCATTTCTTAATAAGAATTATTTAATTGATTATTTCTTATTAATTTATTTTCTGTATTTAGAATGAAGAGATGCATCGTAGATGAAATTCTACTCACCTCTAAGCGTAACGTGGCCGTTTCTCAACGGCGAGGAGACTGTCGTCCTCTCGTTTCTCCTTTCCGACCTCTCTTCTTCCCTTTTCTCACGACCTTCGAGCAACGCGATCCTGCGCAGTGCATCCGCAAGGGTGGCTCGGAGACAGACTATCTCGTCCCTTTGGGCCAGAGACTGCCTCTCGAGGTCCGCTACTCGGCCTAATAGCGACCCCGTCTCGCACTCCAGCATCTCGTCTGCCAAGACAAATTTTCACACACGTTAATTTTTTATATCAATTCTAACAGCATTAATGAAAAATGCTTCCGATCAAAGTTGAAGATATTGCTATCTCCTGCGAAGAAGATCGTATACAATTTCCTTCTACAATTTCCTTCTACAATTTCCTTTTACAATTTCCTCAAATACTTTAGGAGTAATCGATTAATTATTTCGTCCATTGCCAAGTTAGAAGGAAATTGTATAGAACTTTTTTTTCTATCTGATAAAAACAGTTAAGTGCCAATAACAATTGAGTCTTCTTAATCGACGATCTTGTAATGTAAATTGTTGGTCATAAGATCATAGGACCCGACACCGTGAATGAGCCTGCTATTCTTGTTTATACTGATTGTGAGCGACCGTCGAAATAGACTCACAGGCCGATATTCATAGTCACAACTTATTTTTAAAATCGCCTGAAATATTTGCTTAAGTCCCTATTTTCTGTATAAGACAAGAAATTAAAATATGGAATAGACAGAGATAGCAAATCCTTAAGACGATCTTAAAAATAAGTGACGACTATGAATACCGACCATAGTAATTCATACATTGTTTTTATAAATTGCATTCTTCTTCAATTTTCCTATCAATTAAAATCCGTAATGATATGAAATCGTGGCATCGTTCCAAGAATGACGAGCGTCGGATAAAAAAAAAATGAAATACATTCGCGAGAGTCTTGAACCCTAGTTCTTCATATATGCTGAATTATGTAATGAGGCAATACACTCGGTCGCACATGCATAAATAATATACTCACGCCACGCCTGCTCCGCCTCGTCGATGGTGTCCATCGTGTCCGGCGTGGACATTTCAACCCCACCGACGTATTAATACGTTATTCAATTGAACCGATTAACCGACCCAAACATAAAGTCTACGCGTCGCTGTCTGCGTGCACCAGACATATTCTTGTCGACGCTAAATACGTATCACCGTCCAGAACGTCTACACGCGTGAATCCTTTCCGAGTTCATCTAACCAGTTAATGCGTTACACAACCAGTCCCACGCATTGTCCATCGTTTCCCGGCACGAATTCGTACAAAGTGGAGCCAATGGGACACTCGGTCGCTGAAATTTCGTTCGGATAACCAGAAGACATCGACACACGGGTTTCATTTCACGCGTGTCGCGTCCCGTCTCAAAACCGATAAACTTTATTATTTATTTTTAGCACGATTGTTTAGGCGACCACTTGGCGACACCCGCCGTGATATTAATAATCTGCCGACTTGTTTTCGTAACTGGACTCATCAATCTTGTATTTAAAATTCTTATAAGTACTCGTAGAAATTCTGATTCAACATTATAATCTCATATAATTGTTTCTCAGAATTTTGATACCGATGTCGGAAGCAAACTACATTAATTTTTATGCCAGACGAGTTAAAATTTTCTGATCGCTAAGCTCTGTGTCGATAAAACGAGATTATTCCGCTTGGGAGACGCTATTTAAAAAAGTACACAAAAAAGTTATGAAATGGCTTGGAAAAATGTGTTCGATCGGCTTGAACGAGCCGAGGGCTTTGCACCTTTCCCGGCGAGTTTTCCCGGCGTGTGTGCACACACACAATATTATAACAGGGGTATAGAAGAAAGCTTTCGAGCGTTAACCCTTAACTTAACCCCCTGTAACTTATTGCTCGAACCGGCGCACGGTGATGAGGGTGAAAAAATGAGCAGACGAACATACAGTACTCCGATATAAAATAATTTCATTTCGATGTTCTAGTATTGAATAATTCAGCTCGATATCGATCTATGAATTTATTCATTGTATGCATTGTATATTAAAATTGAAATAGTATTGAACAATAGAAATATTCGATAAATATTTATTTATAAACTAATGCATATTAATATTGAATTAGAAAATTCTCTTATTTTGTTTTTAAAAACTATAATATTCTACATATTATTAATTGTGATCTGCAAGCATTTCAGACTTTAATGACTTTAATCATTCATAGATAATGATTATCTCTCTTATCAGCGTCTCTTATCACTGTATAAAATTATTCGACATCTGTACGACACCTTTCAAAATTTCACAGTATTGAATTATATGAAACGAAAAAATATTATTGCTATTTTTATTTGAATCGACGGGAGTGTTGAATTTTTACCCAAACTATTTATAGTACTCCATTTCTATGAACTCCGGAGCAGATGCTCGCACAATGGGGACGAGCCATTGTTTCTAATTCATTGAATAGCACGCAAGTGAACCGCGTCGCACGAACGTTAAACGAAATATCCGATGAAAATTGCACACTGGCCGCGAGTTAAAAGCGGTCTCGGAGCGTTAGAGAAAAACAACACGTGTTTTCTGTACGATCGACCCGACGTTACTGTCAGCAAAACACACAGCTGCTCCCACATCTTTGGCACGGCGGCGTGGCGCGGCGCAGAGCGATCAATACGTGCTGGATACTCCGGATCATCCAGATGACTCCGATTACGATTACGCTACCGCCACGCGAACCATTCACTCCAGTTACGATAAGCGTTACTCAACATGTGTACACATGCGTTCATAAATAATCAGCCGCCGGTTTCATACGCGATCAAACGTCCTCATTTATTTTCACACTCGAATCCCTCGTGTTCCATTGTTCAAAAAAAGAATCACACGCTTCCTTTTTGATTTTCGTACTCGTCGATAAAACAGGATCTATTTTTTCATGTATAGTAAAGTCCATAAATATTTGTAAAGATTTCGATTTTTATACATGATTTTTGTAGATCCGAGGATGTTATATATATGTAAGACGTTTCGTTAAAATCGATTGACTTTGATATGGGCTGTAAATAATTAGAAATTAATAAAATGCAGTTCTTGATGATTTTCATGATTAAATATTAAAAAATTCAATTACGTCTTGACCAATTTTTATGAAACTTTAGGAGATACTTAAAAATTGTGTCGTCTATCTTTTTTCTTCATAAACTTATTATATTTTACTTGAATTTCTTGTTATACGTAGTAAACTAGTCTCTCTAATATCTAAAATGAAATTCATTTCTTAAGTTCGATATGAAAGAAGTGATTCAACTTCGAAGTACGAATGGACTTCACTCGTTACTCAGAAATTGTAATTGTGATTCTATCTGGCTATTAGCTGATATCGCGAAATTTTAATGGGACATTTAGATAGGTGGAGTCGAACGGATTCTCAAAGTAATTTTGAATAATGGCTCGAAATGGATTTCCGATAATGAATCGACCTCCGTGTACGTAACGAAAGAACAGGATGAGCACGGCACTCCTTCGCAATAACGTCATCGTGCCCACCTTGAATGGTTACGTTCTGTCTTATGTAACAGCAAATGACACCTAGCCACCGGCGATCTCCATTTTTTTTCACGCAATTCGCGACGCACATTTCTGGCTAGACGAGCCATTGTTTCCTTTCGCAAACGCGTAACTCTTTGGTCAACTGGCGTTCAACGTGAATACTCCGACACGCTGGCGTGCGTACAGAAATTAGAATTTGCTAATTACGGATCCCAATAATTGCGAGTGCGATTATGACCACGAATGTCCTGTACTAATTCCGTCAATTTAAAAAAATTGTAGTTTAATAGTGCGATTGATTAAACTTACTCATTTGTTCATTAATCCACTTATATGCATCCTAGTATTCGATTTCTTCTTCTCATCGCAATCTGACTCGTTTCTCGTAGATTCCGTACCTAAGCCAATGAAACTTATTATTCTTGGAATAAATACGTAATTCAGTCGATATGACTATCAGGTTATTAAATTACAAATCAGCCTGAGTTAATATTTACAGCGGACAGTATTTAGCTCTGAACATGAAAACATGAAGATTCATAGAATGACAAAGAAAATTGATGACTGAACTGATTTACTTTTATATTTGCGATACAGGTTTACTAAATAATTGAATATCAGGTTATTAAATTACAAATCAGCCTGAGTTAATATTTACATTGGACAATATTTAGATCTGAACATGAAAGCATGAAGATTCATAGAATGACAAAGAAAATTGATAACTGAACTGATTTACTTTTATATTTACGATACAGGTTTACTAAATAATTGAGTATCAAATTATTAAATTAGAAATCAGCCTGAGTTAATATTTACATAGGACAGAATTTAAATCTGAACATGAAAACATGAAGATTCATAGAATGACAAAGAAAATTGATAACTGAACTGATTTACTTTTATATCTACGATACAGGTTTANTTGCTGTAAGAATTGAATGACTGATTATTTGTATGTCTTATTTTTATAAATAAAATTACAGATACTAAATGCATATAAATATTTGTTTCCTATTCTAATTATTATAAATTCTAGTTCGCTCTGTATTTCTTTTACATTAAAATTGAATGAGGAAACGATAAGAAGAAATGATTATTAAATAAGTAATACGGAAAACGTTTGATTAGGTTTGTATTCAGGACGGCCGCTGTACACTGTTCGCGGATATTTCCCGGTGTGCCGTGGAACATACGAATTTGCATACAATCCTGTTCCACGGCGTCACGGGAATCCGTGTGGAAAATCTCTCCGTGGCTTCTTCGGGCATTGATTTAAATAAAAAGTAGACATTTCAAACAGCAGAGTTCGTTCATACGACTTTGATTTTCTTTGATGCCTCGCTGCGTTGCGTCACTGAATAAATTGTGGAACTACGGTTATAAATAACTTTGTTAGTATTCAGCGAAGATCGCGACGAAGATTATGACAATAAACTCATGTACTCGAGTATTTCTTTTTTAAATGAATGATCTCATTTAGTTTACGAGGGGTGGAACTCTCCCTTGAAAAGAGGGTTGCTAAATAGTGGAAAATCAATGTTTTGCTCAATCGAGTGGCAAACAAATATTAACAATTTTTCTGCTAGACATAAATTTAATTAGGGATGATTAACTCTCACATTTATATTAGTACAAAAAGCATCGACTTAAGTGTTAAAAATTACTCAAGAAATTAACAAAGAGAANCTTGATGACTGAACTGATTTATTTTTATATCTACGATACAGGTTTATTAAATAATTGAGTATTAAGTTATTAACTTACAAATCAGCCTGAGTTAATATTTACATAGGACAGAATTTAAATCTGAACATGAAAACATGAAGATTCATAGAGTGACAAAGAAAATTGATGACTGAACTGATTTACTTTTATATCTACGATACAGGTTTATTAAATAATTGAGTATCAAATTATTAAATTAGAAATCAGTCTAAGTTAATATGTACATCGAACAGTATTTAGCTCTGAACATGAAAACATGAAGATTCATAGAATAACAAAGAAAATTGATGACTGAACTGATTTATTTTTATATCTGCGATACAGGTTTATTAAATAATTGAGTATCAAGTTATTAACTTACAAATCAGCCTGAGTTAATATTTACATCGAACAGAATTTAGATCTGAACATGAAAACATGAAGATTCATAGAATGACAAAGAAAATTGATGACTGAACTGATTTACTTTTATATCTACGATACAGGTTTATTAAATAATTGAGTATCAAGTTATTAAATTACAAATCATCCTAAGTTAATATTTACATCGGACAGAATTTAAATCTGAACATGGAAACATGAAGTGACAAAGAAAATTGATGACTGAACTGATTTATTTTTATACCTGCGATACAGGTTTAATTAATCTTATGAAACGAGCTGGTGTAACACAATGGTGTAACTAAAATCTCTCTGGAGAAAAATTGCAATTGAAACCGACTTGCGCCAACGCGGCAGCATCGGCCGGGACTCGATCAGTGTATATTATGTACATATATGGAATATGTTGTAAGATATGTCATCGGCGCAGGTATCCGCGCGTGCACGTATACAGGTAAGTATGTGATCCGCTTGTGTACGCGTATCTGCATGCGTGTAACGTGAAATAAGGTTCGTGGCCAGTGTTACGCACCAATAAGGCAGCATTCTGGCCAGGTCAATGCTTACTGGTTCGGTTTTGTGTTTCACCGCGTTCCCAGCTCGCGAACCGATCTCACAATCGCCTTCGCTCCGGGCGAAACGCTCTTTTTTTTTTACACAATACTTCGCGAGTGTAAACAGCTTTTTTAAAATCACTCCCGCCTCGCGCCGCGTCTTTCAATCTATATATGTACCTAGGGTGACTCACGGGATTGATCAAACTTTGCTTTTTGAGAAACCGTGCGAATTAGAAAATTCAAATAGAAAAGGTACAATATTTGTATTCGATAAAAGGATTGATATTTGCTGTAAGAATTGATTGACTATTTTTATGTCCCATTTTTATGAATAAAATTAGAGACACTAAGTGCATATAAATATCTGTTTCATGTTCTAATTATTATAAATTCTAGTTCGCTTTCTATCTTTTTATTAAAATTAGCAGTGAAAAATTGAATGAGAAAACGATATGAAGAAAAGATTGATATTTGCTGTAAGAATTGAATGACTGATTATTTGTATGTCTTATTTTTATAAATAAAATTACAGATACTAAATGCATATAAATATTTGTTTCCTATTCTAATTATTATAAATTCTAGTTCGCTCTGTATTTCTTTTACATTAAAATTGAATGAGGAAACGATAAGAAGAAATGATTATTAAATAAGTAATACGGAAAACGTTTGATTAGGTTTGTATTCAGGACGGCCGCTGTACACTGTTCGCGGATATTTCCCGGTGTGCCGTGGAACATACGAATTTGCATACAATCCTGTTCCACGGCGTCACGGGAATCCGTGTGGAAAATCTCTCCGTGGCTTCTTCGGGCATTGATTTAAATAAAAAGTAGACATTTCAAACAGCAGAGTTCGTTCATACGACTTTGATTTTCTTTGATGCCTCGCTGCGTTGCGTCACTGAATAAATTGTGGAACTACGGTTATAAATAACTTTGTTAGTATTCAGCGAAGATCGCGACGAAGATTATGACAATAAACTCATGTACTCGAGTATTTCTTTTTTAAATGAATGATCTCATTTAGTTTACGAGGGGTGGAACTCTCCCTTGAAAAGAGGGTTGCTAAATAGTGGAAAATCAATGTTTTGCTCAATCGAGTGGCAAACAAATATTAACAATTTTTCTGCTAGACACAAATTTAATTAGGGATAATTAACTCTCACATTTATATTAGTACATAAAGCATCGACTTAAGTGTTAAAAATTACTCAAGAAATTAACAAAGAGAATGAAATATTTACATAGAATTGAATTTAGATCGGCACTGAATGTCGACGATGAGTCGATAAAATCGTATATGAAAATTCAACATAANATTAAAATTAGCAGTGAAAAATTGAATGAGAAAACGATATGAAAGAAAGATTGATATTTGCTGTAAGAATTGAATGACTGATTATTTGTATGTCTTATTTTTATAAATAAAATTACAGATACTAAATGCATATAAATATTTGTTTCCTATTCTAATTATTATAAATTCTAGTTCGCTCTGTATTTCTTTTACATTAAAATTGAATGAGGAAACGATAAGAAGAAATGATTATTAAATAAGTAATACGGAAAACGTTTGATTAGGTTTGTATTCAGGACGGCCGCTGTACACTGTTCGCGGATATTTCCCGGTGTGCCGTGGAACATACGAATTTGCATACAATCCTGTTCCACGGCGTCACGGGAATCCGTGTGGAAAATCTCTCCGTGGCTTCTTCGGGCATTGATTTAAATAAAAAGTAGACATTTCAAACAGCAGAGTTCGTTCATACGACTTTGATTTTCTTTGATGCCTCGCTGCGTTGCGTCACTGAATAAATTGTGGAACTACGGTTATAAATAACTTTGTTAGTATTCAGCGAAGATCGCGACGAAGATTATGACAATAAACTCATGTACTCGAGTATTTCTTTTTTAAATGAATGATCTCATTTAGTTTACGAGGGGTGGAACTCTCCCTTGAAAAGAGGGTTGCTAAATAGTGGAAAATCAATGTTTTGCTCAATCGAGTGGCAAACAAATATTAACAATTTTTCTGCTAGACACAAATTTAATTAGGGATAATTAACTCTCACATTTATATTAGTACATAAAGCATCGACTTAAGTGTTAAAAATTACTCAAGAAATTAACAAAGAGAATGAAATATTTACATAGAATTGAATTTAGATCGGCACTGAATGTCGACGATGAGTCGATAAAATCGTATATGAAAATTCAACATAAACGTCAACGACGGGGAAAGTTTTATAGAAAGTGTACTGCGACGGCACCTTTCAATGATGAAGAGAATATTATATAGTTTCAAATGATTCCTGCAAGCCTGTAATGATATCTATATCATATTTACGCCGACCGGGAGAAACACTATCGTCCTTATCACTTTCAATCGTATCGATCCGATCTATTTGTTTCCGGATTCTGGCTTACTATCAATTTCATTCGAGCTGGAAGATAACACTTTTATAGATACGATATCACTTCCTAAATTTTTCCTCGTAATCGAGATCAATAGAAATTCTGTAAACAATTGTTAAGTCAGAGTTTCATGCGAAAAATAATCCGATAATGACAGGCTGTGTTAACACTTTATGTCGTGGCTTATGAATATAGGACGAAAACAAGATTTCCCGTCATTAACACCGATTTATATAAAACCGGGATTTCTCGTTTCCCATCGTTAACATGTTAATATGGAACATGCAACCGAGAACAAGTCTGAATAACAAGTCTGTATAAAATGATTTCCGCCTAATCTAGCAGTTAAAATACTATTAAATTAAAACTAGAAATTGTTATTTATAATTCACACATTAGAATCAAAATTGAAATAAACAATCGATCTGGCTGTTAAAAAGGAGACACCCTGTATACATACACACGGCCGTACTTCGACGCGAAAGAGAATCGACGAGCAGGCGATTCGAAGCCTCCGTCAAAATTTAAATAAAAATAAAATGCGCGTGGATTGAATCGGCGATCGCGAAAATCGTGCCGGATAAAAGGATTAACGAAATTCCCAGCCGCCATATTGGTGCCGATTTCAGCGATCACCCGATAGATCCGAGAACGCATAGATCCATAGATCCTTACCATTACGGACGCTTTCACGGCGAGGAAACCGTCGACGGAGGTGCTTCGTTCACTCCGGCAGTTCGGGAAACACCGCGGGACGAACGGCGGAAACGGTGAAAAATGTTCGGCGAAAAGATTGTCCCACGGGACCACGATAACGTAATTCCTTCTTGGAGCGAACGGAGCACCGAAACGCGCGACAGAGGAGCGAGGCGAGTACTGATACGTGAGATAGGTATGCCAACAGGTGAGGGAACGCTCGGGACGGGGCCCCAGCGACGTACCAATTCTGGTCCTACCACTTTCGCCGGCCCGTAAACTCCGCGCTATTGTTAAACATCAAAATCGGCTCGCAATTAGGCTTATCTCGAATCGTGCGAATGCATAAACCACATTGTGCTCCTTGATAACTGTCTACGTAACAGGAGAGGAACAATACGTCGTCCGTGTGTTCACTTTCTCTAATATTTAAATAGAATAAATGTATAATACGGGTGTTCGCGAATTCGGCTGTTTTAATTAGGGAAAACAGGAATAAGAATGGAATTAGGAAATTAATGAGTATACGTCTTACTCTGTAATTAATATCACGAGGTTTTCTTCTACTCTT